>JAJHUR010111721.1:3140-31193 GCA_027495735.1 Lutjanus campechanus | reverse complement strand
GTACATTGGTGTGCAATTGGAGCTCATATTTAAGTCTCAGAAAGGTTTTGTCTGTACTCACTTTTCCTTGAAAGCGTCAGAAGAGTTGTTAGTGACAGTCTGTTCAATCCCTCCGTCCAGCGGCCTGCTGAGCGATGGAGAAAACGATCCTGAAGCTCAGTCCGTGTGCAAAAAGCAGCTTTCTTGGCAGTGGCAAACCCGGAGCACCTCAACTGCAGCAGCATGCAGCATGTATGGCAGTCTTCCGAAGCTCACTATCCAAAAGTTAATTTAAAAAAGATGAATATCCTGTCTTTTAACCATAATATCCACACCTTGTCCATATAATAGTTCATACTCACTCAGAACTTGGTGCAAAAACCCTTTGCTTCCCACTCGCTCGCTCTCATCCGTCCTCCTGGCAAGCGAGGGCAGAAAACTAGTTAGCTAACAACAATCCAATTGTGCAAACTTAGCAACGTTACTCGATGAAAACTCGCTCCAAAGTTGTCTTATTCTTCCGTTCACACAGGGTACACACTCATAAAAATCTCCGGCTTTTAATTTAGGCTGAAACAGTAATTTCGGGCTATAAAATGAACTAACCAACCACTCACCATTGGGGGCGGAGCTAGAGGGGAAAATCTGACTGGACACCCCAGGTGCCACCCCAGATGATTGAAATGTCATGGCATCTCACGTCTGGTCCAAAGGAGCGAGTTGCATTTTGAAATCGGCACCACTATTGACTGCTAGGTCCCCTCTGTACAGTAGTTGGCGCTATGTACCACAAAGAGTTGTAATCCACCTTAGAAGGAGTTTTTTTCAGTTTTTGAGTTTTGGCTCCAAGGGCTGCCGTTTTTGACCAGGGCGAATTCTGGCCAAAAGGACAGCCGGCGGGATGATGTCTCCTCCTAGGGGTGAGTTCTGGCCCCGACGGCCGGCGTTTTGGGTTAGTTGAAATTTTGGCCAAAACGACAGCCCGCGGGTCTACGTTTTTTTCACCGGCAAAAATGACAAAAAGGGCTGCCGTTTTTGACCATTTGAACCCAAACCATTATTAAAATTTGGATGCTACAAAATGTTACTTGCATCACGTGACTTTCATCTTGCGACTCGCTTCAGTGATGTCATGTCATGTACTGTAATTACAGTATTGAAACCCCAAACATGGTCTTATCCTACACCTACTGTATGCAAGTAGTTTATGTTTAAGCCAAATCAAATTGTGGCCATTTCACAACGTTAATCAAGTCTTAAAAAGACTTTAGGTTAGTGTCAGATACAGCCACTAAAGGGTACCTTGTGCTTTAGTATCAGACACTGAGGGGCAGTAACAAATTACCAATATGCAACGAGTTGGGATGAAAACAGATTGATCCTGTTGGGGGCATGAATGTTTGAACCAAATTTTTGGGCAAGCCATTCTATTGAGATATTTCACTCAAAACCACAAATGTCAACTTCATGGTGATGTTAGAGGAAAAGGAAGAGGATCATCAAAGTCATTAGGATTCATCCTCTGGAGATTTTTCATGTAAATCCATACAAAACTTGTTGAGATATTTTAGGAACAAAGGGCGGGGCATTGCTTGACATTCCCATCCTCAGAACCATGCTATTAAAAATGCAGTCAAACATACAATAAATACCATTTTATAAGCCAAAACGAGGCAAAAAACAAACAAACAAACCTTACAAGTACATACATCCAAATAGCCATAAGAGGAAGATTTATAACTTTTTTGTCACCATGCTGACAACTGCAGCTTCCCTTTGTGCAAATAGTGTTTTTCTTCAATAGGCTGCGAAGATACACAGCAGGTGAGAAAACAGTTTTCTCCAAATTTCAATCAAATGAGGTTTGGCTGACAAAATAATACACCAGCACCAGAACACTCTGATGCTCTCTCAAAGATAACAAACATCTTCGTGCTATTGTTGCGAAGCCTTCTCTCAAACAGTACTGTCATATAGTAGGACATCTGAAACAATGACTCGTTGTCTAAACAGAGGGACAACAAAGAATGGGCAACGAGGACTTAAAAAACTTTATTGAATTTTAATTGCTCAAAAAAAATTGTATCTCTTGCAAAATATCAAATTGCTTAAACTCAAACTACACAGCACAAATGGGATATATTCTCTCAAAAATGACACATTTCCTGTAGCAATGTTGCATTTTCAGTATCTAGGTCATCATCACTTTTACTCCTGCTGTTAGGTTTGTATTTGTAGGGGCAGCTTAGGTAATATGTGGGTGAGATGAGTGGTTGTGTTTGTTCCCATCTTTAAAGCGCAGGCTTTTGGTCAGTTCTGATGTTGCTTGGCGTGAGGATGCTGCAGCCAGGTGGTGACCCTGCATGCAGTACCTGGCACACAGCAGAGTGCGTAGAGCTGCGGCCAAATCCCCGAGTCTGAGAGCTGCCCACACTGGCCAATCTGCCACCGAAGAGAATGAGCAGTGGACACTGACACTGATACAAAATACTCTAGCAGCAATATAAAAAGCTGTTTTTTAATGTATTATTAGGAATATGTAAACAGTGACATCACATTCTACCAATACAACACAATTAATCCACTAAATGAATCCCAACTGTTTCTTTCATTCAGGAAATTAACATGACTTTCAGATGTCAACCCACGGTAGAAATACAGATGAAGTTTGCTGGTCTGAACGAGCTCACACTGTAAACTGGCATTTCATTGACAAATGTTTGCTGAATGAGTCTCTGCATTACTTCAATGTCCCCTGACAGACTGACAGCATCCCTAATGGGATGTGACTTCAGACAATCACTGTAGCTGTATGGATGCAGTTGTAAGAGGATTCGATGTCTTCACAGTCTCAGAACTCTCAAGTGGGTTTCAGATACATTAGGAGAAATGTATGCTGTCTGCCTAGCACCAAACTTCAGACACACAAAGTTAGCACCTAGCTGGTAATGAAAGTCTAACATCTAAAAAGCCAGATATTTCACTCAGAAGTTGGTGGAGACCAAAGCAGAGCTAAAGGGAGAGTGAATATTGGACAAAAACACTCATCCAGATGAATGATAGTTTTGCTCTGGGTTTGCTCAATATTCTTTGCAACTTTTTTCCAACACACCATAACAACTTTATATGGTGATAATACGTCAGAACTGATAAACAGTCAAAACAGATTATCCACAGAACTTGTTGTGAGCACTTTCATGTCAGAAATATTTTCTCTCTGCTGGAAAATCTACTGAAACTGCTTTACAATCTACTGGAACTACTTTCTTTCTACTATAAAGAATATAGCTCCTACATTAAACTGCTCTCAACAAGGTCTGTGGATTATCTTGAGTAACCGGGTCACAATCTTTGGAAAAAGACACTGGTTTTGACTTTTTCAAGTGTTTTTTGTTGGTGTTTTAAGTGGAGTGCCATTTTGTCCCATTATATTGGAAAGAAGAAGCTCTCATGGTGAAAGTCCTATGTTTGTTTGAGCCATCCATCCAGGGGGTGTAATGCATTAAACATCAATGGTTAAAAAGTAACTAATACTCTGAGTAGTTTTTGAGGAAAATACAATAATATAAATTGTAATTGAGTAGTGTACTTGAGCACAGATTTTCAGTACTCCTTCCAGCACTGTTGACTTTAAAGGTATTGAGTGCTGACACTCAGCTGTTATCATGGGATCCTGGAGTGAACATGTAGATCATTGCAGCAAGGTGAGAAGTTAAACCACTGGGGGTCAGCAAAAACAAGATTTTCAAAGGGTGTTAAACTACTCTTTAATACTCAATTTGATTATCTGAGCCTTCCATTAACTCCCCGGTCATCCCAGCTTTGTTGATGAATAACTCCACAAACTGGTTTGACAGTTACGTTTGATACACAGCAACCCAGAAACCCAGAAAAAATGCCTCAAAATCCTGTTGCACAATATGTCTAAAAGTCACCTCCAGCCATGGGCTCCGCCCTCTGAAAGCTGCTTTGTGATTGGCCACAGATTCATGGGTTTGAATCCCCTTTATGACCTTTGTCAAATGTCATCACCGCTCCATCTCTCGAAGCCTCTGCATCACTTTCTATTTTATACTGTCTATAATAGGAAGCCATAAAAATAATCTTTACTATCAGTGCCAGTCAGAGAGGAGAATCACCACCTCATTACCACCTCTGTCTGAAGGGCTGATTATGGGATGGAAGGAGCCCGGCAACAGAGCTGAGCCTGGGGCGTCCTGGTGGCTCAGTCTGCTAATGGCTGCATGGGGTTGAATCGCAGCTCACTCCAAACTGTTGCATCTCACTCCCTTCACTCCCCTGCCACTCTTCACTGTACCTGTCACCAAAAAATGGAAAAGGAAATGAAATACTTATAAAGGTGGATTGTCCTTTCTCATTTCCAGTAAGAAAGCCCAAAAAGCTGGTTGAATCTAGTGATGAGAGCAGTCGAATCTCACTCAATTATGCCCTGTTACCTCCCTGGATCCTTTTAATGATCCCACACAGACAAAGCACTGTGATCCCACTGTGAAACACCCTGTGATGAAATAGACCATTGTGTGTGTCCTAGCCCCAATATGCTAATCCAGGATTAATTATGGGCCAACCCTAATGAGTATCTCCCTCGCCCTCTTAGATATGTAAATGTACCAGCAGTGGACGGTGTTGAGAGGCTTTTGTTAACTCTGTGCTCTATAAAAGAGGCATGATGGGACGGAAAGAGACGAGGACAAAGATTTAGTCGCCATAGATTATTTCAAATTATATCATCGCTGGAATAAAACAAAGGTCCACCCTCATTGGGTCAAGGGAGTAAATTTGTAGTGATGATGCCTGGAAATCAGTGGAAACGTGCAGTAAATGTGACTTCATACTGAAAAAAAAAAAAAAAAATCACTCCTAATTCAAGGCAACTGTCCTCAATTTTTGAGTTTTATCAACTCAATCTCATAAATTTTGAAATAAACTAAAAAAGCTTTATCCACCTACATTTTTTGTTTACATAATGATAGACAGTTGCCTTGTAGAAATTATGAATACTCTGTACTTTTTTATTTTTAGTGTTGAGGGAATTTCACCTGCCAGAATAAAGACATGAGCCTGACAAAAGCAGAGATTTTATTAAAAATGTTAAAACAAACTGTAAAAGTTACAGTAACACAAACAGAACAATTTGATATGACTGTTCTCGATCAGTGGGTACTGGTCACCCTGATAGCATGAGTGGTGAATTGTTCATCAGCCTATTAATTTTACAGGAAGTGTGAATATGGACAGGAAGTGTGCTTTTGTGACACTTTCATCCTCATCATCTTTACTTGAAAGGTGAGGGACCAAGACAGAGAGTGAGACAGAGAGGGTGAACTTTGTGGTGGCAGTAAGGGAAGATTTTCAGGTTTACAAAGAAGACAATATGTCATTTCAAGATCAGGGCATGATGGCAAACAGTTTTTAGAGGGGTCATTGTAGATGTATTTCAACAAGCCAGTCATCAATGTATGTACGTGTGTATTATTTAGTAAACATACCAATACAACCACACTGTAAAAATGTCTGCCCTGAAGTAGCCAAGTAAGAGACAGTAACTTAAGTGGATAATTCAGAATATTTGAAGGAGAATCAGAGATGAGTACCAGCATGGAAATGAAGCAATGAACTGCTGGACAGGGTCGGCAACAAAAAGTCTTTTAGCCACTTGAAAAAGATCCACCTGAAAAAAAAAACTTGTAGTTTAAAGGGACAGTTAAAACCAAAATCAAACCCAGATATTTTTCCTTTTACCTGTAGCGCTATTTATCCATGTAGATACTGTGGTTTTGGTGTGAATTCCAGACATTTGGCAATAACGACTGTAGAGATATCAGCCCTCTTTTGAATCTAATGGAACTAGATGGCAGTCGGCTTGTGGTGCAAAGTGGGAAAACACATCCAGACATCCAAATAATCCACAGACCTTGTTGTGAGCCGTTTAATATAAGAACTATTTTTGTTCTACTTGAAAGAAAACAGTTCCAGTAGGTTCTGCAGGTACTGCAGAAAGAAATTAGTTGCGGTAGATTATACCGCAGCTCCATTTGAGAGAGGGCAGACATCTCTATGGTCGATATCTGCAAAACTTGGCACCAAAACAATCTAGATAAATAAAAAGCACTACAGGTAAAGGGAAAAATGTTTGTTTTTGAGTTTGTTGGTGAAGTGCCCCTTTAAGTGTAAGCTATATTTAGAATGTTTGCACATAATTAAAGGGAATCTTTGTTCCCTAAGGATAAGTTAAGATAAAAAAGAAAAGAAAAGAACTTTATTGGTCCTCCTGGTAATTTACGTGTTCCACCTGTACAAAAAACAGTCCAAAGACTGAATTAAAACTACATCAGAACATGGTATGGTTCAATTGAGAGAAAACACCTCTCAGAGAGAACTGAAGGTGTTTAAGTATACGTTGTGGTGGTATTATCTTCCTCGGGATTTTCCACATGAAGAATGTTTGTCTCCTGCTCTGAGTTTCTCCTCTGAGTTTCTGTCCAAGGTGCTGAAATCTGCTGCGCCGGGGACAGGTCACGTGACTGCGCTTCCTCCCTCTGTGAGAGCAGGATGCACCTCAGTCCTCCTCATCATCATGAGCGGCTCGGGCTCATGAGGAGGAAGGCTTCAATGAGAGACGGTGTCGAGGTTTTGCCGTTGTACTATACGCGCAGTGTGGAATTAGTGAATGCGTAACTTTGACTCTTTTCGCGTCTCCTTTTCTTCTTCTTCTTCTTGTTTTTCTTGTTCTTTTTTTTCTTCCGCCGTCGCAGACCACATTAGTGTAGCGACTGTGGATGGGCACACAGGAGTGGGCTGCTGCCCACCAAGTCTGACTGTGTAGAAAAAGAAGAAGAAAAAGAAGAAGAAGAAGAAGAAGAAGAAGATGTAAGAATCCGCAGGCAGATTCCTCTCTCAGGATTCACAGCCAACAACATGCAGAAGGGGATGAGACTGAATGATGGCCACATCACCTATCTGGCTCTTTTGGCGAAGAAGGACGGGACGAGGCGAGGCTGCCTGAGCAAGAAAAGCTCCGACAACACAAAATGGCATTCAAAGTGGTTCGCCTTGTTGCAGAATATGCTGTTTTATTTCGAGAACGACTCCAGCTCCCGCCCCTCCGGACTGTACCTGTTGGAGGGATGTGTTTGTGACAGAGCACCGTCACCCAAACCGTCCATGTCAGCAAAGGAATGCTTAGAGAAGCAGGTAAGATATCGATCACCCGGGGACTGACTGACTGACACTGTCAAGGTAGTTCGTCTTAGTGAAGGGACGCACTCATCGATACTGACTGTGTTGTGGGAGAAACTTGTTTTTATCTGTTTGTTTCTCCGTTAAAGCGACATTCATGAGAGGAGCTGTTTTGTACACGCAGCAAAATTGCGTCCAAACGACACAGTTGCTGTTTTTATCCCTTTTCATCACGCAAACAATGTCCCGGAGATGTTCACTTGACGTTCAGTGTTACGTAATGGCGTCATCCGAACTGATTGATTGTCTCGATTCTGCACTAAAATAGCCTCTCAGCCTGCCTCAAAGGTAACTCATCAAATGCACGAAGTACAAACATATCCAGTCATTTAAAGCACACAGGATAAATAAAATGCTCGGTGCAAACTTTGCAAACACTTATTTTCTCATAATATCTGTTGCAGAACGTTTATTTTTATATAACAGACTGTATTTTTAGACATTTCAGTGGTTCAGGGACTGCGGCTCAAACTTAAACAGCATCCAAACTTTGCAGGTTGCCATCTTGCGGAGGATTGCTGCCCCCTTCCCTGTCGTTTTGACGTATTGATTTAATTCCTTGTCTTGATATTAATAGCATCCTACCTTGGCAACTGCGTCTCCCCGATTCACAGCGGCTTGCTTCATTTGATAGCTCTCTCTCATTATCACAGGGTTGTTAACGACAGCCGTGAATAAACACCAAACATGTCCCAGGCATGCTTTTGTCTGGTACATCCTCCCCATTCGTTTTAATTCCTGGCATTTAGTGCCATGGATTAACATGTGTGAGGGCTCAACAATTTCTACTGTGTTTTTTTTATGCCAGTGTGACACAGTCAGAAATAATCTGAGCGACAGAAGTATGGTTGCCTCCAGCCAGAGAGACAGTTTGGAGGGTTACAGGCAGGCTGCTGCTGCTGCTGCTGCTGCTGGAAGGAATAAACCTTGTGGCATAAAAGCATTTAAGAGGTAGAGAAGTGGTCAAGCTGCTGTGAGCTATGACTGCAGTCACCTTCTGAAATCTGCTCTGCCAGCTGCACTCTCCTCTGCTTCCCCTGCAGCAGCAGAGCTCATCAACAACTGAAGTCAAAAGTCACAGTGATGGGTCATTTTATCTGGTCAGTCATCATAATCTTGTTTATGAGACAAACATGTAGTCAGCCCCCCCTCCCCGGACATTCACATGTTAAATTTGGCACAGCACAGGATGTGAGCATTTGATGAGAGAGAGTTTTATTTTAAAGTCGTTCATTCTTTTGAGTGCATGTAGGAAACTTTTCACCATAGATGCTGGAAAAATCTGGACTCTAAGCTATGTAGACATGTTACACTTTTATTTTATACCAACAAAACTGATACAAGAAATGAAATGTAACCAAGTTTCCAAACTAGCACACACAAAATGTTTGTGTCATGGCAGTGATTTGTCTTTCTTTAAATAATTTCTTTGACTTTTAAAAACACATCTTTTGGGGCTTTTTGCTTTTATTATGGTCAGACAGCCGTAGAGAGTGAGGGAAGTGGGGTGAGAGAGTGAGGGGATGGCACACAGCAAAGGGCCTCAGGCTGGAGTCGAACCCAGGCTGCTGCAGAGGAATGATAGCCTCAGTACATGGGGTGCACATTCAGCTGAGCTACAGGGGTGCCCCATCTTTTCTTTTTGGATTTTTCATGCATGCAAAACAAAGTTCTCTGTTCATACTGGAACTAGGGACACTGGAGTTCATGATCAAGACCCTAACCCCTTAATACCAAGGCCACCAGGGTTTCCCTTACAGGTTTTTCAGATCATAGATTTGAAAAACAAAACAACAAAACAAAACACAAAACCTCATGGTGTTCAGAGAAGGTTTTTGTTGTTGCTGTTTAATATAACTCCATTGCAAGATTAAGGCACAGTTACTGTCCAAGTAGTAGGGATGCACCTGAATCCAAGCGTGTTATTTGCAAAAACACAAATAATGCGATGTTCAGAGTGCCACTTTTTACTTTTATCTAAGTTAATTTTACACGAGTACTTAATATCAGTATTATTATAATGCATTATAAAGTTAGTAAAAATATTAACAATATTTTAGTACTGTGAACTGCAGTAAGATCAATACATCAAAAAACATGAATGTAGCATCATTACAATTTAAGATTCCCCTCAATTTTCTATTTTTATATCTTTACTGTAAGGAGTTATATTTCATAATTAATTATATGCCAATATTAAATACATTTTAAGACAATTGTTTTACAAACAAATATTAGGTTAGAAAATACAACATTGGCCTGATTTAACTTGACTTTTAGTTTGTTTAGGATCAAAATTCTGAGTTCTAATATTTTTTATTTTAATGTATAATCTATAGGGGAAAATTGTCCATTGACAAAAAGGCAATGTAAATTCATTATGAGTGACTATTGTGCGGAGACTCCTGCAGCTGTTGCCTGTGGCTGTTTCCGTCAGCTGGTGTACCTGGTGTCGCTGTCCATGGTGCTGAACTCTGCTGTCACGTCACGCTCTTTTAACAGTTGGCCTCTGCTCTTTGTTGGCAGAGCTGTCAGGATTAGTATCACTGTCACCAAGAGGGCACTATGCAGACGTGCTAGCAGAGTTTAGGCAATTCAGATCAAATAAATGCATGTTTATTTTACCCGAGAGAACTGTTTTTCCCATATCATAGTTTTTGGGGTTACAATCCTCAGTGGGAAAAGGAACTGGTCCCATTACATTTTCCTGACAAGTGATACCCTGGAGTCATGTGAACTTTGACCAGTAACCAGTTTTTCTTTTTTTCACCTTATAGTTTTAGTTGTTTATAATAAACCACATCTAAATCCATCAGAATACATCAGAATAAGCTTGTATTAGTCGTATGAGATGTTTTGGAAGGCACTGACAAACAGCCTATTTCAGGCATGAGGACTTGTTGCTCGCTCTCATGGCCTAAAAAACTTTAAAATTTTGCTCACTGTCAAGCCTGTTTCCTCAAAACCCTGTCAGGACAAGAGGCATTCTCTGTTCTGTTCTGGGGATGAAATATGGACTGAGTGACATCTACAATGACAGCTGTTCATGCAGGCTGCTCCAGTGAATTTATTTCAACAGTGAATTAAATGAATTTGAAAGCCTTCAATTAGCATAATACAGTCTTCTGTTTAGCACATGTCCCTTTACATAATATGTGTCAGGAATAAATTCTCTCCGTTTTGTGTTATTTGTGAGGGGTTGTTAAATTTTGGCATATTAAATGTGCACACGTATATAAATTTGCACAAATAGGTGCTTGTCATGTGCGAGAACTGCACACTTTTCAGTGTGAATGTTGTCTAGTGTTGTACGTGTCTGTATGTGTCCACATCTGGACATCTTGTGGGACTCTCATGTGTGGCTTAAAGTCTATATTTAACTCACTGTGTCCTCCTGCATATGCCGATGTTGATCTATAAAAGGTGAAATGAGTTAAGAAAGAGTAATCAATGCTGCATGTTTCTGAGGGCACACAGATTTCCTTTTCACTTTCCACACTCAGGAAAAACAAAGAACGACACTTGAGTCAATGAGCAGTTTGCAGAGGTCATCTGAGGTGATGCTAGTGTAGATTTCTAATATTAAACCTGTTACATATGCAGATTACATCAGATTCCAGCTTTCTGTGGCGGTTTGTGCATGTACTGTATGTCTGAGTGTGCGTGTGTGTCAGGGCTGCAGGAGGAATGGCCGGGGCGAGTGCTGGATCTTATCTGTGTGTGACAGGGAGCGGGACAATGCAGCGAATAGATGCCAAGCCAACTGCCACCTTGCAGGGCTACAGTGCTTTTTATAGCCCTCACTCCTCAAAAAGGCAAAAAGATCTTTCTCTCTCTCCCTCCTTCTCCGTCTGTCTCTCCGTTCGCATTGTATTCTGTGGAGTGTTCTACTTTTTAAATGTTCTTATTCCCCATTTAGAAGGCGAGCTACGTTTAAGCCCACAGTTACTATGGCAACCCCTATTTGCATCTGAAAAAGTGCATTTGAAGGGGCCAACGAAATGTGCAACAACATGCCTCGGCATTGTGCTTCACTTAGCAAGTACAGCAAATACGGGCGCATGAGAAATATGAGGTGGGTCGTCTTAGGTGGTGGTGAAGGGGGGTCGAGCAGAAACACTTGATTTTGTTTTTAACTTTTCAGTTTGTTTCATTTATATGAACACAGTTACACAAAAACAAAAGAAAAAAGGATTATGATTTTAGGAATTTTAATCTAGATTTCATGAATTTTCAAAAAAGGACAATTCCAGACCAAGTGGATCAATGGCTTGTATTGACTGAATGACTATAGCCATGCATCAGTAGTGGTCTATTATATCTTCGACTCCATGTAGTATCAATAGTCCAAATATATTGCCAATAGTTTTGTGTCTGTTGTGTTTGCATTTTCTTGTTTTATAATTTCTGTGGTTGTCTGTCTCTATGTGTCAGCCCTGCGATGAATTGGCGACTTGTTCAGGGTGTACCCTGCCTCTCGCCCAATGTGAGCTGGGATAGGCTCCAGCCCCCCGCGACCCTCACGGATAAGCGGTTACAGAGAATGGATGGATGGAATAATTTCAGTTTCAGTTAAACTAGTTAGTTTCAGTTTCACCTCAGTTTACTCCACATGGTTCAAATTATGCAGTGAACATACATTAACATTAACATTAACATTATGTACTTTGTTGTGTTGTTGTGGTTTTCTGAAGTATTGTAGTATAGTATTGAAGTGGTTGCCTTTTGCTTCAAACTGGGCTTACACATTTAATGAAGATCATAAAATGGAAATTACCATAAAGCATTGTTACTACTCCAAATGATGGGGAAAAATCATATTTTATGTCATTCAAAAAATCATAGGAAGAGATGTTTATGACATTGCTTTTTTGTGTAAATTAGACCTACACCTCTACTGTTCATCCGATAACAGAAATACAAATTTTTGATTCTAGTGATGTGACTGAAGTACTGTCATCACTGTCCACAGATGTATAGCATATTAAAATCCATTTTATTTAGCTGCATTTTAGTCTAGACAGACGTAAAGTGTCATTTTCTGCAGCAGACTCCAAAACATGTCATTAGTCATAATGGTGTGGTTTCATGGCACATCATGAATCTAGGGGTTGACCGTGTTGGATGAACAAAACAATTAACAATTTTTAGCGTTTTTATGTTGCTCAAAGTGGTCCATTTTGGTCAACCAAATATAAGCTTGTAAGAATAACAAATTAGTTTCTCATCAATTAATGTCTTTAATAAATGGGTTGAAGAGGGATGTTTCAGTTGTTTATTTTTTTAAATGACAGATCAGCATTTTGATCCAAAAAGTTGTACTAGTGGATGAAATCATAAATAAAGTCTTAGATATTTTGTTACATTTCCAAAAAGTAAAGATCAGTTGATCACCTAACTTGGCTTTCACAATACACACGTCATTGATGAGTTGATAATGTCCCTCTCTCACCATCCACACACCATCTGGTTGTAGACTTTCAAACCTTTTGTAACTTTTAAGGTTTTCAGCTGTATATGGTCTTAGTGAACAAAGAAGGTAAATTCACTATGTCGGGATAGGAAAGAGTAGGCAAAATTGTCAGGTCATTCCAAGACGAAGGAGCCAGCTCACATGGATCTTCATCACCTGTTAACCTTAGTTCCTCAAAATGTTGCACTCTTCCCTGCTAACCATATCCTTAACTGCAGGTTTAAGCAGCTTTTACAGGTTTTCCTGTCCTTTTTTTTATGATTTAAACATCCTGAAATGGGCTTAACTTGAATATTCAGTGTATAATCCATCCTGTTGTTTACATCCCAGTATCTCCAACATGGTCACGCATCCAGGTTAGGGACTAAACCGTGACGTAGGCGCAAAGACTCTATAAGCAAATCTCCTACAATTATCAAAAGTCATTAATTATCATGGTGATAAAACAATATTAAGAAGATTTTTTGTTAATGAGGGCTCAGGGTTTCCATGAACCCCAAACAGTAGGGCTGCGTATTAGCAAGAATCTGGTGATACGATATGTGTCATGATACAGGGGTTACGATTCAAAATATATAACACATTGCTATATGAATAACATCTGAGTTACAAGGGTTAACTTTTTTAGTGCAATCTGAACGGGGAATATAGCTACAGCACTGCTATCTGGTCAGGGGTTTAAACCCAACAAAAAAATTAACCACTGCCACGAATCTTTGCATATATCAGAATATCATGACACAGTGTTTTGACAATCACAAAACTCATGCTATTCAATATTTTTGATGTTTTCTCATACTCCTACCAAACAGAGGGTTAGGGTGGCTGTAAATTACTGTTTACGGGGAATATGTTTTGTATAATAGCAAAAAAGTAAAAAATAAACCAGCACTGTTTAGAACATGGGCTCTTTAAAGTCTACCTGAAAAGGTATTTGTATTAAAAAAATGGATCAAAGCCATATTTATGATCACATAAGTAGATGTATTTAGTCTTTTCTCTATTCCAGATGAAATTCAATAGTTTTTATAAGTTTTTAAACAAGCATTTACTACGGGTTATGTTGTTTCACTTACCGAGAGATAATGTCTCTGGCAAAAAATGTAGTGACGTGGAGCTAAATATAGCTGCCTAAAAGGCTTGACACACCAGCTCACAGGAAGCGGGAGATGGGAAGCACATTATTGACAAAGGCTCATTCTGCTGCTCATCAGGAAATATGGAACATTACTCCCCTTCACAAATGATTTGCTCTTGGCATTTGGGAGGGATAAAAAAATCCAATATATTGGATTTGTGGGGGTCTATTTACAATGCATCAGTGTTATATAATTTGATGCGTTTCCACCACAAACAGGCCGTCTGTACTATTAGTGCAATGACCACCACTTTGTTGATTTGAGGATTTTTATCTGATAAGCCTATTAGAAAACAATTCCACATGCATTTGCCATAATTGCCATAACAGAGCCTTTAAGGCTGTAGGGTCACTGGAGATAATTGGTGAGGGAGTAACAATGGGTGAGGACCCAGAGGTGTTTGTGTCACTAGAATGCAGCCAAAACACCAGGACAAAGCAAAACAAAGCGGAACAAAATATGGCGTCAGTCGAGAGGCTTCCACCAATTCAGAGGTGAGTTGCCAGGTTACAGACTGAATGCACAGAGGCTTTATAATGAATCTCTTAAGACCTTTCCCTCAGGATCTCTCTCTAACTCATTCACACGCATGGATATGCAAGCGTGTATATGCACAGCTTCAATTTTCAGCAAAATGTAGGTTTAATGAAAAGCTGGTCAATGATGACAAAACATGAAATTTTCCTGCAGCTCAGCAGGGAAATATTCTACATCTTTCCCTTTTTTCACCTTTAATATATTCTCTTTATCTCATTACATGCTGAACAAATATTTGACTCTTGCTACGATGTCATTCTGCAGTATTACTTCACGGTCACGTTCAATCATGACAACCAGAAGGCTCTGGAGCTGCGTACAGAGGACGTCAAGGACTGTGATGAGTGGGTGGCTGCCATCACACAGGCCAGGTACCTCTCACACATGATCTCTCACCTCCATACACTACAAGAAGATTGTGTTGAGAATATTTGTGTGTGTGAGTTCATATCCTGTGGTCAATCAGCCAGAGAAAGATAAGTATAACCATTGTCCAAACACACATAAGACTTATGCTGATGCTGCTGCGGTTCATGGCTGTAATGACAGACAGGTGCTTTATAGGTGAACATCATAGCATTAGTACAATCCACCCAAAAGTTCAAAACATGTAGGTTGTACTAGTTTGGTTGAAATATTGTCCCAGGCCCAGTTTTTGTTCTGGTTGTCCTTGTACATGGCTATTGGGTAGCTGTCTTGTATAGCTCCAGGTATTCAGACACCAGTGTTATCAGCTCCTCCATGATCGTTACTTTGTTCTCTTCTGCAATGCTCGACCCCTTCTATTTGATTGGACAAAGCTGTGCGTCAACTGTCACAAGATCAGCACAGTGAACTTCAAGCAAAATCTGTGCATGTTCACATGGCGGCAACTGCTTCTTAACCTTACCGCCATGATCGCAGTGGCTTTCTCTCAGCTGCCCTCCCTTCATTGAAACGACTGGAGGTGGTGAGTTTTCATGCAGTAGAAGGCTTTTATAAACATCAGAACACATCTTGTCCTTCACCTTTGCTTGTTAAACAAGCGACCAAACAAACATTCACTGGGGAAAAGTGCAATGTTAATGTCAGTTTGCAGGCAAGATAGCTAATTGTCATTGCAAATGGCACTTGGGTCCAGTTAGATATTGTGATGGTGATGCTAATGTTGTGATCCTTGTTCTTCAATCCCACTAACAACACAGAATATATACGATGAATTGCACCAGGAATTTAATGTGACTGGTACAGGAGTTGTTTGAGCTAAATAGTACAATCTGTATGCTCAGTGTTTGTCAGTGACAGTGACAGTGTTTGAATGCTGAGGTATAATGTTTACCATGGTCACAATGTTAGTTTAGCATGTTAGCATGCTAAGTACATGTTAGTAAGAGGCACTAAACGTAGTACAGCTGAGGTATTTGGTCATAAACCAAAGTACTGGACAATGAGATCATCAAAGTCATTAGGATTCACCCTCTTGGAACCAATAATGGATGTCGACAGCATTGTAAATGCAGATACCTCTTTCAAGGTAACATAAAGCTTGTACGTGTCTTCAATGTCACAACTTCCACTTCCCATCAGTGCCACAAGCCCTTTGGATGCACAATATAGAAGTCAGTGTATTTGGGCGCAAGGTTGAATTTAATGGAACTTTTGCCACTCAACCTGATAGAAAATGAGAGTTGTGTGACCCACGGTGGCTTGTGCAGCTTCCTGAGAGAGCACAGATGCTCTCTCCATTGGAAATAATGGCCTTGCTCCATTTAATGTCGAACTTGCCCTTTTGGTATGTAAGCTGTGTAAGACAGAGTACTGACTCTCTTAAGCTTTCCTCCACTGGATTATTTTGTGGATGTCTGTTACTATTTTAGTTTAGAAACCTAGAATATTACTAAATAAACTAAAATATATTGGTATTAGACTTTTTCTGAGATATATAATGAGCAAAATGCCCCTTTAAGATTTAGAGACAAAAGAGGGTCATGAAACCCAAGCAATACAATCATTCTAAATGTCAGCAGTGTGCATTTGTATGGCGAAAGGTCGATTGATTGGACTCATCGAAGATTACATCGATTAGTGCTCAGTATAGGCAGCAGCACTTACTGTACAGGAGTAAGTTGGCCTGTGAGCATGTAAAACACAGCAGGGCAATGAAAATCTGGATTTACACATCATTGTATTGCTTTTTAGAGGTTTCTAATGTCTGCATACCATATTATAATACTTTGAATTTCATATTTCCAGTTTAACAAGCAGTTTTGTGATGTTGAATCAAATTAAGCTAAAACCCATTGTTGAACTGGGCAATGTACAGAATTATTGCTCATGCAGAAACAGCCTTTACACTAAGCTAAGCCCCCAAGTATATGAAGAATCGCTTGTGTAAGTGCCTGTGCTGTGCGGACGTAAGGTCTGTGGTTCAAACACAGGCTGATCAGAAGTCTGCTGTGGCTTTGATAAATCTATGGAGAGCCCATGAAACATGCGTTAATGAGGTCCTTACAATGTCTGTGTGTGTGTGTGTGTGTGTCTGTATAGTTACAGGAACCTGGCTACAGAGCATGAAACCCTCATGCAGAAGTATCTCCATCTACTCCAAATAGTGGAGACGGAGAAAACGGTTGCCAAGCAACTTCGACAACAGATAGAGGATGGGGAAATCGAGATAGAGCGGCTAAAATCAGAGGTAACTTGCCTTGTAATTTCATGCTAGTAATACCTGTGTGTGTGTGTGTGTGTGTGTGTGTGTGTGTGTGTGTGTGTGTGTGTGTGTGAGTGTGTGTGTTTTGTCTTATTGTATGGCACACAGTGGAGACAGAGAGAGAAAAGATGGAGTAAAAGCAGTCATGCACAGAGTACAGAGACAGACATGGGGCATAGTACAAAGGTCACGACCCAGATTACAAACCACAGTGTCACGAGCATCGTAGCTTGCAGTGCCCCCGGGATGTCCTTGTTAGAGACTCTGCAATACTGTTGAATGTTTTGTATCCTAATTATTCAGTCTAAACTAGATCAAATGCACCTCTCTTTAATGTGCTAATGGATAGCTCCAATTCAATTGAATGTTTTCAATATGCATGAATCAGCTTCTATTGTACGTGATACTGCGGTCTGCACCAGAAAAGGATAATCAACTATCTCACTTTTCATGGCTAAAATGTGTTGTAGTAATGGATTTTAGGATAGTATTGTTTATTTTCAGTCCTTTATTAAAAGTCCTCTATCCTTATTCATACACTGTGTCATTCTAATGGAAGTAAATGAAACAGGACAGGATCGAGTAAAATAAAATGGGAAAAATTTTGATGCACCTGGTACAGTTCTTTCTCATATAAATTCTTTCAAACCAGCTAATGGATGGTAATAAAGTTGAACAAAAAAACAAAAAAAAACAAAAAAAAATGAATAGAGCTTTCATATTCATAACAGAAACATTGTGAATATGACATGACCAAGATCACGAGTAGGACTTTATTACAGTGGGCTCATATTGTATTGTATTGTATAATATGAGCCCACTCAGCCGATGCTATGTTTGATTTGTGTTGAATTTCAGATCGCTGGACTGCTCAAGGATAATGAGAAGATCCAGTCAAATCCAGAAGTACCTCCCAGTGAAGATGACACTGAGATCAAGAAGATCAAAAAGGTGAGGTCTGACTGCTTGGGTGCTGGGCAGTTTTAAAGGAGAAAGTCCAACTCTCTGTGCAGTTTTTTTTTCTCAGGAAAAACTAAAGTAATGCGAAGAGGAGGACCAGGTAGGAGAAGGGAGAGGATGGAGAGTTTTGGCAAAGTTTGATCTGGTCCAGCAGGGATACATATGGTGGTTTCTGAAACAAGTTTTTAAACACTACATCATCTCTGTGCACCTGCAGGTTTTATTTTTAATGTTCATTTATTCAGGGAAGCTCACACTCACATTTACAGCAGGGAGCTTCTCATTCATTACAACCACCAGCTTGTTCTGACTTCAGCTCTACTGAAGCAGCTGCCTCCTTAATAAAGCTGCAGAGTTTATAAAGTTTTGGAAAGGCAGTGACCTTAAAGCTGTGATAACTGTGGTGACAAATAACGCAGATAATTGTCACCTGATGCTGCAATTCTCCTCAGCTCGACAGAACATTTTAGTGTCTTTGAGCTCAATGTTTTGGTCTTTCCATCCCACAAATTTTATGTTTTCATTCTCTCTGTAGACAAAGTTAGCGACCAGTTGGTGAACATGCTGTAGTAGATCATAAGTGAATATTGCACTAACATTTGTCAGATTAACAAGATTAAAAATAAATGCTACATTCTGCAGAATGTGTAAACAGGCTACTGTTTGGGTGCAGTCTGGGAAATTTCCTATTGGACAGAAACCTAATTTGTTGGACAGCCCATTATCCCAAGAAAAACAAAAGCCTCTAACCCTAATATCTAGTAACTGTCAACTATCAAATATATTTGGTCAGAACAGCCAAGAAAGCTCAACTGTCTGTAGGTTAAGATAGCTTTGTCCGAGTTTTTGATCAGCCTACAATACAGGTCATGGAGGTGTGGATCAAATGAAGAAAAGATTTTATTTCAATACTGGACAGAATGATATCCTGTAAAGGGCATGCAAGGAGACAGTGTATTTTGGAGCAATGAGCCTTCTGAGCAATGAGCTTTTTGTTTTTTATTTTTCAGGATAACAGGCTGGTGGACGAATGGACTTTTGGTTCAGTGGGTCATTTTTGGACTATTTAGGTTTTGGAAAAATGCACTGTTTGAAAAATGGGCAGTGCCCACTGCTAGCACATTCTCCATGACAACTTTAAAATTTAAAATTGGTCCATTTTGACATTTTGTAGGTGAAGAGTGACAGTGACAGGTTGTTGCTATGTAACAATGCTTCATGTAAACAGTGATCATTTTAAATGAAACTCTGTTTTAATGTCACACGATAACATTCAGCATATTAACATATCATGGGTGTTCAGTAAAAAGTAGGTAGCTCCAATTTTTTCTAAAAGTTGTATAAGTTGAAGGACTGAATACATCTTTTTGTGCAGATAAAATTGGCCCACTCATAACGCCAGTAAAAAACCTTCAAACCCCACTGGATCACCCAAGAGACTGTATGGCTACATGCCCACACACTACAAGCCTAGCTTAACTTTTGTGTGCTACCCTTTCTACTCACAGGTCCAGAGCTTCCTGCGAGGTTGGATTTGCCGTAGGAAGTGGAAAACCATCATCCAGGACTACATCCGTTCACCCCACGCTGAAAGCATGAGGAAGAGGAACCAAGTGGTATTCAGCATGCTGGAGGCCGAAGCTGAATATGTCCAGCAGCTCCACATCCTGGTCAACAACTTCCTGCGGCCGCTCCGCATGGCTGCCAGCTCCAAGAAGCCACCCATCACGCATGATGATGTCAGCAGCATCTTCCTTAACAGGTGGCTGGTGGTGAGACTGGTTGTGATAGTGGTGTAACTCGGCACAGTGGGAGCTGCCAACACTTGTGAACAAGAGAGGGAGAAACAAAAGCTCATGACCGCCATTTTGCTTATTTGTTTTATCAGTGAGACCATCATGTTCCTCCATCAGATCTTCTACCAGGGACTGAAGGCCAGGATAGCCAGCTGGCCGACACTGGTGCTGGGTAAGAGAGACAGAGACCACCCCTCAGACACCCATACAGTCCAACATTAAGCTTTATTATGTTGGGATTTGTTCACACGCCATAAATGTCCAACATAGACTTTGCCAGTTTTTGAGATATCTACCAGTGAGAAACCCCAGTATAATGGATCTTGACTTGTGGCACTCATTGCATCCAGTATGATAGGTATACTGTTGTATTGTAGTGTTGTATTGTCTAAGTCTTTATATATTATCTGTTATGTTTAATAAACAGGAGATATACTTTACTGAATTAAATTAAACTTATGTATATATTTCTGAAGATGTGTGTTTGTCTTCCCAGCTGACCTGTTTGACATCTTGCTGCCCATGCTGAACATCTACCAGGAGTTTGTGAGGAACCACCAGTACAGCCTGCAGATTCTCGCCCACTGCAAACAGAACCGAGACTTTGACAAGCTGCTGAAGCAGTACGAGGCCAAACCCGACTGTGAGGAGAGGACGCTGGAGACGTTCCTCACTTACCCCATGTTTCAGGTAAGATTCCAGGGTTACAATGTAGACAACAGTAGTATTTTTACACAGTCCACATACAACTTTATAAAGTATACTTTTTTCATTTGTTAAGCCTGTGTTATGTGACATATGTTACATATATTAAATACTAATATATTATTACATATACTGTATATATTATATATTACCATTAGACAGTTCTGTCATTCTGGTTTGGTCTAAACTGGACCAGTGATTTCTGGAAAAATGGCATTTAGGTATAAAAGTACTGGCTGTTAATCGTGACTCACTTGTGTGGGCAACAGGTGCAACGTTTAAATATTACATCACCATAATTTATAGTAATCATATCAGTAATGCAGCAGTTATGGCCCTAATAAAAAAAAGATCTTTATTAGTTATAATGTATCTGTTAGGTAATCAAATGTAAATGTATTGTTTAAGTGCCAAAATGAGTAACTCTAACAAATATAGAAATGAAACAATGATAAGTTCTTAAAAACTGGACCATTGTTAAATGTCATCTTAGAAACTATGTGTTGGAATGAACAACTTGGCGAGCTAACAGCCGTTGCACTTTTACACAACAATCTGTAAAAGTGAGGTTTTCAAAGTTACTTTAACAGCAGAACAATGATGCAGGGACTCACACTTGAAGTAAAGACATAAAAGTGGATGTTAGGATGGTAAATTTAGTGTTTCATGGAATATTTATTGAACATTTTTCATGTTTCAAGTGAAAGTGAACATGAAAGTGTTATTAGCTTTCAAAGATGATGCTTTTGAAGCAAACTCTGGACAGACGTCATGACCAACTAATTATCAGTCCAAGGCCATTAGAGTCAAGGTGCTTGACACTGCCTTCTAAACAGCTTTAAACCTCTTGACCTTTCAAAGTTTTCAAAGTGTATGTTTGTGTTGTAACACAAAAGGATTGAAGATACTCATTTCAGTAAGTGGTTCAAACGTCACTCTCTGTTTCTCTCTCAGATTCCTCGTTACATCCTGACGCTGCATGAGTTGCTGGCTCACACACCCCATGAACATGTGGAGAGGAACAGTTTGGACTATGCCAAGTCAAAACTGGAAGAACTTTCCAGGTAGATCAGTCAGTAAATAAAACAATTGAAAATGTGTTGTATATTTTACTGCAGTACATGTTACTACTCACAGAATCACAGAGATACTTTTTGGCTTGTTTTTTTTATCTTCATTGCATTGTTCTTATATGCCTGTCTGAATGTGAGAGTAAGCTGACACTACACATGTGGTTAGAGACTCTCAGTACTCTGCTAATGAGAAATATTTCTTAGGTCTTTTGAGGAGCATCTGTTTTTTTCATTGATTCGTCCTTTAAACAGGTCTGAGAGTAAAGCATGTATTACAAGCATTAGCATGAAAGAAAATGATAGATGCAGGGATACAGTGATTTTGTGGAGGAATACTATTTAATCTAACTGTAAAATACCAGAATTCATGAGTATTTGTTATCATTTCAGAATCATGCATGATGAGGTGAGTGAGACGGAGAACATCAGGAAGAACCTCGCTATCGAGCGGATGATTGTGGAGGGTTGTGAAGTGCTGCTGGACACCAGTCAGACTTTTGTCAGGCAAGGTAAGTTTGTTTCACGGTCACATTAACAATAAAAACACGACAACACAATGAATTTGAAGTCATGAACATGACTTCATGATTCTTATTTTGGTTAGTTTTCTGACTTTATAGTCAGCAAATACACCAAAGACAATTGAGGATAAACACTGTAGAACATGAACACCTCACTCTCTGAAACTCATTAATTTATTCAAGACAAAATGTTTAATTCATTTAATTAACGATGCCACATCTGAACCCACAATACCTAAAGAAAGGTCACATAACCAGCACATGGAAATTTATTTGAAAACTGTGGTCAATTACTCATTACATATTACTTACTGAAAAAGTAATAACATAACTAAAGTGCATGTTATGTCTGGTTCGGGGGAAACCTGAGCACAACACAGAAGTTACATTATTTGACATTTTACTTTGTTACTTAGCCCAGGTGACTCCAAATCCTCTGTGCTCGCATGTACAAATTACGCAAATTTTAAAGAGATATATAAAACTGATGACGAGAATCATGACCACCCGTGATGGATTTTATCATCCTGCATATTCTTAAATGTGCAAGGAAATATACCTGAAGGACAGTTGTCATACTGACAAAAGTAAGAATGTATTACAGTCAAATATTATTGTCTAACATACATTAAACAGCATCCTCACACATCCCTCCTGCAGCCTTTTCAGTTGTGATGCATCACATGTACTCTCACCCCGATGTTCAACACCTTCCTCCATCTCTGCAGACATGTGAACAAAATAATTGATTACTGACGCACAAACACAAGCCTGTCATATATTTTACTGTAAATGTAAACTAAAAACAACAGACGTTAGAATATTTGCTCAGAAAAATTTCAGACACAGTAAGAGTAGACACGAATCATAAGATCTAGGTCAAAGTCTGTAAGAAAAGTTGGGAGCAAATCACATGTGTTTTCTCATCTGTTTTTGTGCGTGTGTGTGTGTGTGTGTGTGTGTGTGACACTCCGCAGGTTCTCTGATCCAGGTGCCGATGAGCGAAAAAGGGAAGATCACTAGAGGCCGACTGGGCTCTCTGTCTCTGAAAAAAGAGGGCGAGAGACAATGTTTCCTTTTCTCCAAACATCTCATCATCTGCACCCGCGGCTCTGGGGGAAAACTTCACATCACTAAGGTACAGTGGTATCGTCTTGTAACCAAGACAACCAGATACTAAAAAATTATGACCCAATAAACTGTGGCAAAATTTCTTAAATGATCCTGTAAAACAGATCATACCTCTCTAAACTGGTAATCCAAGCGTTCAAGCATCAAAACTTTGACAAAGCCAGCTGTTACATAGTATTGATGCATATAATAACATGTAAGCAGACAATTACAAATAGAACTTACAATTCAACAAATTCATTGTATTATTAATCTTCTAGGATGCAGGTCGTCTTTGTCATTTTCTTCAAATTGTACAGCTTTTATTATATGATGTATTTATATTGATGTATTTTAATTGCAGACATTTACAAAATATGCACTGTTTACAGCAGCATTTATTAAGATTTATTTAATCTATACCGTTTCCACTGTCTACTGGTTGTTAACATGCCATTGTGACCCTTCAACCCTGTCACAGAACGGAGTCGTCTCTCTCATCGACTGCACGCTGATGGAGGAGACAGAGGGGACAGATGATGAGTGTAAGTTACATACAGTATATTCAAATGTTTTCTTAAAATGTATATGCAGACGTTTTCATGTACTGCTTTTAAATATACAGATTTTCTGTTAATATAGCTTACAAACTATTGGACATGCTGTGTTTCTGAGGGGCTGATATTATGAAACACAATTCTATAATCTGTGAGGGGTAGAATATATAAATTACCCCTCGTTGGCTATTTCCTTGACAATAACCAATCAATAAATCACTTCAACATTTGGGATTTTTTTGGAAAATTGATGACATTATTTTGGTCATCAGATATAGACTTATCTTTGTGGCAGTGGGGCTGAATTTTAACACCCTTACATACTGAGTATGCAATGTATACAACAGAAGGAAAACAAACAACTGCAGCTTCCTTCAGATGAATGTAGGTATTTAATCTTCAGAAGGAGAAGGCTTTCATGCAGTGTAAATGCAGGGTTGTTTTGTTTTGCAACAGATACTGTTAAGAATCATCAGTCATCTTTAGCTCAGTGTGATCACAACACTTGTATTTTTGATGTTGGGCTCAATACTGGTTGGGGGGTGTCTAGAATGTGTCTCAGTATTGGCAAGACCATCTGAAAAAAAAAAAAATCACAGCAGGACTCTTTATGACACAACTCCTTGATGATGTGTTGTACAGCAACACCAGGCAAGACTCCCATGGGATGGGATTTAATAGTTAGACTTTTTCAGACCTTTTGATTTGATGGTAAATGTTTCTAAACGTATAAATAATTACAAAATATATTTATTATTATACAAATAAGATTTATAAAATATAAAATATTAAATTTAGCAAACTATAAACTATATTCAAGACTATATACATATACTATATACATTATACATGCCATTCACAAATATATGGACATGTTTGGATATATGGACAGATGTGTGAATAACTGTGCAGGATAACTGCACAGAAATAGATTTAAAATTAAATTTAGTCCTTTAAAGCTTTTAACTACACTCAGTTATGAACAGAAAAGTGTGTTTATTTTGGTAATTTCTTTCATTGCACTTTTTCCTCATAGTGTTTGCTCTCACTGTATTTTGATTTCTGTGTTACAGCAAAATGAAGGTTGTTGAATTTTTTTTCTTGCAGCCAAAGGCGAGCGGAGTGGGCAGGACACAGAGCACCTGGACTTTAAAGTGATGGTAGAGCCCAAAGACGGTCAGCCCTACACCGTCATCCTGGTGGCTTCATCCCGACAGGAGAAGTCAGCATGGACAAGCGACATCAGCCAGGTACGTATCATTAGATGAGGGAGACTTCACAGACAATTACATCTAAGCCTGTAGGCTGCAAACATCCAACACTTTGTCTATCTTGTGAAAAAAAAGCTAAAACACCAGTGTGAAACTTGAAACTTAACTGAAAGTGACAGCAGAGTTTGGAGCATTGTGTCTACTACAGTATGAACAACAATGATTAAACCACATTAATCTACACTTATTGTAGGTTAGTTGGTATAGAAGTGAAAGTTACATACAGTATGATGAAATAAATATTTTGGAACAGAACATAACCATTAAAAAGATAAAACAGAGAAACTGTGGCTTGTGGCCATTAGGTGTAGAAACTTGAACTCACTCACCTTCTTGCTTTGATACACTGACAGAGAATAACTTTTTTTACCTTACAGTGCATTGACAACATCCGCTGCAATGGTCTGATGATGAACGCCTTTGAGGAAAACAGTAAAGTCACTGTGCCACAGATGATTAAGTAAGAGTCAGACACTATGCAGGAATGCACATACATTATACATGCACAATCAGAGACTGGCACTGGCATTACATAAATGCATGACAAATCCATGAAAAATGCATGAACATGTATGTCCAAAATCACAACTTATACACTTGTGAGGAACCTCAATGAAATAGCATATTCCCAAGGCTCTAACTTCAACCGCATTCTCCAAACTGAGACCACCATCTACAGTACTGACTATGTACCTCATGCAACCCCAAGTCAAATAATTCAAACTATGCCTTTAAACAGGCCTGTAAAGAAGTCAGAACATATTCTGAAAACCTCCTCAATATCAAGGTCTAAAATTGGTCCTCACGATAGTTGGAAAAATTCCACAGTCTCCTGCTGTGTGAATGTAAACACAGCCACGACAATCTGGTGCCCCTGAATGCAATTTAACACTCCTCTGACACAATACATGTGTACAGTGTTTTTCATGTTCCAGAGGCCTTGAATGATTTAGTGCACCCTTTCCAGCCCAGAGTTCCTTACCCTAGCACTAACTTATTCTGGAGCTGCAAAAATACAGTATTTTGCAGAACATTACGTATTAACATTTTTATTCTGGCAGTTAAAATGATAGTCTTTTCTGATAAATATGGATTATTTTCCAGTGGGGAATCTACCTTCCCCACAGCAATCTTAATTCTATGGGTAGGGTGACCTACACATGACCAGAAAAGTGTACTAACTGGATGGCTGCCTAAGTACTGGGAGTTAAATCCCTGTGAGCAGCATTCCTAACCTCATTTAAACTCCACCACAGGTCTGACACCAGCTTGTACTGTGACGATGTTGACATCCGCTTCAGCAAGATGATGAACTCCTGCAAGGTGCTGCAGATCCGCTATGCCAGCGTGGAACGCTTGTTGGAGAGGCTGACCGATTTGCGCTTCCTCTCCATCGACTTCTTGAACACCTTCCTCCACTCCTACCGCGTCTTCACCAGCGCTGACATAGTGCTGGACAAGCTCATCACCATCTACAAGAAGCCAATCAGTGCCATCCCTGCACGGTGAGTGAAACACTCAGTGACTTAATTCCAAGAGGTTTACTTATCGATTTTCTGAGCTTACTTGTATGAATTTGTCCACACTAACCTTGATTGCAGGCTAACAGGGAGAGCTTGAAAATGGAAACTTGATGTTGTGAACCCAATGTTTTATATCTTGTTTTGCATATGTATATTTCAATCAGGAGAGACTTGAAAAAAGTGAAATCATTTATTGCACATGCAGAGATCATAAGCAGAAAGTCTTTTGGCGGTTAGACCCCGTTGTAGAGCGTCGAATATGAACGTATAAAAGAGGGGGTGATGAGCAGAAGAGGACCCCCCGGGGTCTAGACACTGGTGGTGGAGTGGGGTGCGATGCACTAGGAGGGTGAATAGGCTCCGACTCTGCCGCCTGGACTTGATGATGCGTGGGGAAGGGTCGAGGTGATGACTCTGCTACCCGGATCCGCAGACTGGAGGAGAGGTGGTGGAGGAGGGCTGCGTATTGTCTGTATGCACTGATGGAGCAGAGACAGCAGAGTTTTAAAGTTTTGACAGCGCGGCAATTGATTGGCAACTTCTGATTGGATAGAAGGCAAGATCTGATTGGATAGAAGGAAGAGAGTGAACGCCCACGATCAGCTGATAGAGGGAGTAGGAGGGGTGAGATAGTAGAGGAAAATTGTGAATGAATGCAGCGTAAAGGTCTTCCTGATTGAACTTACGCTAAGCTTCATGTGTACACATTGTTTTATTTGTTTGGTCACTTATTAGACCAAGATGTTTTATTTTCATGGCTGTAGATCTTGGGAAGGTCTCGTTCATAAAATATGCCTTGAACTCTGATGTAACAGTTACAAACACTGCTACAAAATATATCAGATAGCAGCATTTGTCAGGTATGAAAGATGTCTCCACTGTGACATGTGACAGTATAGCTACACTAGTGGCTTGGTTAGTTGGTCCTCCACCTTGCTCCAGAATGAAATATCTTTTAAGTACATAATTGCTGGATGGATTGCCATAAAATTTTGTACAGACATGCATGGACACAGAGGATTAATCCTACTTTAACCTCTGGTCAAAGTTTCAATAAACTTTATTAACTTTTACTTTTATTCATTTTTAAAGGATATGTTCGGTTTTTTTGACACCTGGACCTTATTGTTAGGATTAAATATGCTCGTAGACTCACCCAAACAATTTTGGTGGAGCTCAGAGCCGTTTTCGAGCAATTTAGATCCATCCGAAGGCGTTTTTTCTCATGCCATAGTAGCGGACGGGGCCAGAAATCGAAGCCCCTAAACTAGACATTATCTGCTGCGAAACTCGCTCATTTCACCTACATTTTATAAATGAATGGCCAGTGTTATAGATAGATAGATAGATTGATCGATCCTGGTTTCCTGCACCCAGAAAGACAGGCTGGACAGGATATATGGAATTATAAACAACAGTTTGTGTCAGTACACGATCTATGAATAGAAATCGTCAATTTT
>JAJHUR010111720.1:3073-23039 GCA_027495735.1 Lutjanus campechanus | reverse complement strand
GATGTCACAGTCACCTCTCCAAACTAGGGATGCAAACTTTGTGCATTTGCCTTAATCAGTTGTTGAAAACGCAAACAATTAATTAATCATTAATAATTAATAAGATACAAAGCATGTTTTTTTTCCATCATTTTCAATTTATTTGTCATTTTTTCCTCATTTTAAGTCCAAGTTTAATTTTCCTTATTCAACAAATGGCTCCACCAGACAAAACAGTTTCAAAATATAATAGAAATATCCATGAAAACATTTTTAATCGGTTGAATTCTTAACGGCAATTAATCAATTAATGATTAATCATTAACATACTTACTCCAAACATGTGCTGCTGCAGTGTTTTGTTTTGTTTTTCAGTTGTATGTCCTGGTTTTTATTGGCACATTTGTGATCAGATCACCTGATTGGCTACTAAAATGCAGATGAAAGGTTTGCATATTAATTCAAATTGTACTCAGTACCCCACTATGGGTTTAAAAGTAACTAAGTAGATTACATAGTGTAATGCATACTTAATTATGAGTAAAAGCACAGGCTTGACAATCTACTAATAAAAGTACAAGTACCCAAAAAAATACTTAATTACAGTAATTTGACTACTTGTAATTAGTTACTTCCACCCCTGCATTTAACACATTTTAAAGCCTAAAATTTAGATTATTTGGTTTTATAATTTTTAAGATATTTAAGGGCCCACAGACACCCTGCAGTCAAGAACATTAAATCAGTGATAGCAGGGCAGTAAAAATAAGCAGTGTTATATTTCTACAACCACTCCTACTGATGATATTTGCCAGATTTTATAACAGATTTCATGAAGCAATGTGTTAAATGTCACATGATTTCTCACATGAAAAGCTGAACTGGGTTGTGCAAGTCAAGGTTAAACTCTGCCTACTCTCTTCTCGTGACCATGACTCGGCGCTTTCAGCAGGGGATTGCCCGCCTTACATCAACCCGGTGACATCACCGACATTCAACTCCAGCGAGATCACCTGTGTGTGTGTGTGTGCGTGTGTGTGTGTGTACGGAAAAGGAAAGGAGCCGGGGAGTGGAGGGAAAAGTTGAGAGCTGGTTTGCACAACAGATTGCATGCCAGTGCCTCCTTTAAAAAATGTTTCCAGGGAGTCATGTGGTCTCCAGTAATCTACACCGCAGTTCTGGTCCCGAGGGCGGCGACACAAATAGCACGAAAACACCTGATGAGACCTCGCTTGTGTTATGAATAATTTGTGCAATGAAACATGTGGAATATATGTATCCTCATGTGCTCCCTCTTTAACTGTGCAAGCATGTGTGCAAGCTGTCACATGCTCCCGGGCCGGTCACCTGACTCTAGGAAGTCAGCTGGTTGAAAAGGCTAAACTTAACCGTCCAACAAAATCACAGAGAATTGGTGAAAAGGGGAACCCGTTTGGATGAATGAACATGGTCCTGCTGACCGAGGCAGAAGCCCGTGCAGAGAGAGCGCTGAGGATTATTGTTCTCTTCAGCTCAGAGATGGCACTGAGGCCACAGAGGCCAACATGACCCCTGTGATCTGCACGTGACTCCCCTTTACAACTGCTAAAGGTCAGAATTGAGCTCGGCTTTGCTAAAATTTCCAGAAATGAAAATGAAAACACGTGCAGTTCTGGCTCCAAAGGAAAAAAAAACTTTTTATTGACAGCAATACATATGTATTCAGATTTCAGTTAATGTAAAAAAATGAAACATAAATACACTTAAATATCATTAGAAATAACTTAAATTGTAACAAATGAATTATTTTACTTGTGGCAAAAAAAAACCCAGCTGGCGTATGAAACACTAAATACACAGAATGTCTTCACTGGATGTGCAGCCCTTCCCTTTTTAAATTAGGACAATAGCAACATCAACATTAACAATTTAATTCAAATAAGTGAAATTGCAAAAAAAAGGTCCAGTGTTTCAACAAGTGCTTTGTTTCTGCAGAGAGAGGCCGAGGCCTTGGTCCACTCAACAGCTCCGTTTTCTGACTCGTCACAGAGGCTTTACCACACGAACATGATAGAATCCGTCTGTACAGTGTCCGGCTTCACATTAAAAAGCACACACATGCTTTTTTTTTTTTTCCTTTTTCCATTTCCACCTCACGAAGATACAAGTGCCTCGCCATCTCATCTTGGTTGCCAAGGCTGACAGACGCAACTCCAAACAGTCCTGTCCAAAGTGGAAATACATCCCCCAGCTCTTTTTTTTTTTCTCTTTTAAAAACACACCCCGTTGTAGACGGTGGGGTCGTTTGTTTGTTTTTTTTTCCTCCAAATTTTTTTCTTTCCCCATCAGCAGTGCTTTGGAATTTGATCTCAGGGTGGTAATGTGTCCATCAGGGTTCACACCACCCTTCCTGTGCAGATATTAAAGTCCTTTTCACAGGCTTTTGCGGCTAAAAGTTCATCGTTCGGGCAGGTTGATGATGGGCACCCACTGGTCCATACAGCGGCTCTCTCTGCAGAATCGGTTCACTTTGCTCAGAGCGGGGTCCTTCCACGATGTAGAATGTGGACTCTGAAAACAGAAATAGAAAGAGAATAAATTAGCTAAATACATGAATCCATTTTTATGGCTCAGACTGCACTAAGTTACAAGTAACCCCTGCTTATGTGGAAGGTATTTCCCCTGCTGAGATTCCTGATAAGTCATATGAGGGAGGAGTCATACACATGTTTACCGAATCCACAAGAACAAGCACAGACAAGTTCTTCCTCCATTAAGAGTTTCACTCACATGCACACATCTCAACTCTTGTGTATAAAATCACAACATTACAAGACTCAGGTGTAAAACATGTAGAAAAAAAAAGAGAGAAAAGACAGCTTACCGTGACCAGGACGCAGTGCAGGTCCATAGGTTCACCCCCACTCTGCTTTCCACCTCCTCCTCCGCCCAGAATTTCTGCCAGGCGCCGGGTGTTGTTGACTCTCAGGATGTTGATGTCATTCTCGCAGCAGAACGCCTGAATGAGGGTGAAGTGGATCTGCAGGGCCACATCTTTGACATCTTCGTCATCGGTGGCCAGGATGCACAGAACCACATTATCAGGGTCTCTGAGGGAGGGAAGGAAAAGATTATAAATTAGTCTATTTATAGTTCAACAAAACACAGTATACATCCTGCAAGATACAAGCAGGAAAACGTGCATTCGGACATGTGAGAGACATCTAACAACTGTCAAAGGTTCAGTAACTAGTAACACTTTACAGTAAAGGTACGAATCATGTTCTTAATAATGCGTGACTCATGATGATTAAATTCATGAATTAATATGGAAGCGTCATTAAATCCTGTTACTCACTGTTAACAAGTAATCAAATCACTTTGAGTCAATGTGGTTAGTTCACACGTATCACACCTATAATTCATACAATGATTGATATGCATCAAGTTAGCTGGATCCCAATTATTCAATATGTTTGCATCTGGTGCCCGGTTTGATTAACAATAAAGTTTCATATTTCTATAAGAACTGGTATGGCTGCGCTTTCAGAGATGCTGAGCAAACACAAGGGTCTGAAATAAACTTTGAAACTGCTGAAACAGCTAATTTGATTACATATGAATTAATGTATGAAGTAGCTGTGAATTAACAAGCACTAACTGTGTTTCTACTTCATGTAAAGTCATTAATTCATGCAATAAATCATTGTTCAGAGTTAAGCATAAGTCAATTATATGATTTGTACACTTACTGTCTAAGTGTTACCCAGTAACTTAGTGTTAGCTTGTGTAACCTTGTACTTACACATTGAGGGATTTGGCAGCCTCGTAGACTCCCACTGTAATGCAGCCCTGTGGTAAGGCAGAGGTGAGGACTTCTTCCAAAGCTTTCGCCACAGAATCCATTCTGCAACACAGACACACATAACTTCAAGTTAGCATCGTTACAACTGCACAACACACACAAAAACACACACTTAACACCGTCCTGTTTCCGGCTAACATTAGCCGGACTGCTAGCTAACCACCCAGCACCACTGCCAGATGCGCACAGGTTGGTTTCGCCGACTAAACACCAAACTGAGATCAATTTTTGCGGTTGAAATCTTTTCTGACACCTGTGTGAAAGTGAAACGGCACATTTAAGAATATCGTGTCAGGGTTTCTGGTACTTTTTTTTGTAAATTTCATCACCTTTAACTGATGTAAAAAAGAGCAGCGTCGTGTTAAGTTAGCTAATATTAGTTACCGAAAAGTGGAAAGTGTCTCGCGACCCCGTGTCAACAGAAGAGCAGTTAGCCACAAACACCGTGTTTTAATGTCTTTACCAGCTGTAAAGATGCTGTAAATCAGAAGTCAGAGTAGAAATAGCTTCTAAATTACCTTTATCGTGCATTAATCTATTTAATGCATGTCAAGTTGCAGCACACACACTCTGTAATCAGCGTAGCAGGTTGACACCGGTGACATTAAATATGCATCAATGTTAACAGCAGAATAAATGTCGTTAAATTTACCTTTCTTGAGAATAATCCCCACTTAGTTCCTCAAATGTCATGTTGTACATAAAATCCAAATCCACCTCAGAGGAAACGAGTATCGCCGTGTTGCTCGTAGTTAGTTTATCCTCGTATCTTCTCGACTAAACATACACACTTTTTATCTGTAGTCCCACTGTGCTGCAACTGAGAGATAAATCTGGCAACTTCACATTAAAACTGCCTGGGACAATGAAAGTCAGGCGAACATTAGCATGGCTCTGATCATTGGTCGTATGGTAATTTTTAGGGCGTGATCTCGGGGTGTGATTGGACAGAGACAGAGACAGCAGGCGTGTCTGTCTCCAGCTGGGTTACTACCGTGACTACAGCTGCTTGCTGGCCTCTAACGTTTGGACTAAATACAAATATATCCAAACAGCCTGGCTCGAACATTTCCTGCCATGTTGTAATAACTTGTGCACAGCTGTAATGCTAATTCTACCCGTGAACACCTCACATCTCAAAACCCTGCACACAAACACAACTAATTCGACAACAATAATGATTTCTGTCAATGTAAGAACGACCTGGGAATAAACAAAAACATCCATATTTTGAATAAATTGCTAAAAGTGAAGTAATAAGCACTCCGAGCATTAAAATAAAGTGATGAATGAATCAGTAACTTGGTGCAGAACTCACCCTCGCTGCCGGACAGGACAGGACAGGACAGGTCTCAGGACAACTGCATAGCAACGGGACGCTTCAGGGAGGAATACTGCTCTCTGATTGGTCCGCTGCGGAGCGTGCGAAAGCCTACCGAAACCGCGCGCGAGATCCAAAGGACTGGCGCGAGAAAGGTGCCAACCTGCCGACACCAAACTGCTGCAGCACACCTTAAGTATTACTGCTTTACACTGTTGAAAACACGGTCAGTATCAGTCCTGAGCAGTCTGTACTCAAGTACAAGTACTTTATACTGCTGAAATATTACTCAATTACAAGTAAAAGTCCTGTAGTTAGAAATATACTTGAGTAAAAGTACAAGTATTCATGGCCAAAGCTACTCAGAGTATTAGTTACTTTTAAACACTGATGTCACATCGCCTCTCCAAACTAGGGTTGCAAATTTTGTGTATTTTCCTGAACCAGTAATTGAAATCGATTATTAATGATTAATAATTTGTAAGATACAAAACACATGCTGTTTCCTAATTTTATTTTGTTTTTCTATTTATTGTGGTCATTTTTTTTCTCATTTTAAGTCCAAGTTTAAGTTTCCTTATTCAACAAATGGCTCCACCAGACAAAACAATGTCAAATTATAGGTGCAATTACTGCCATGACTATTGATTAAATATAAATGAATAAATTTTTAATTGGTTAAATTCATTCTGTTTTCATTTTGCTTTGTTTTTCATTTGTATGTCATTGTTTTAATTGGTCTGTTTGCGATCAGATCACCTGATTGGCTACTAAAATGCAGCTCAAAGGTCTGGATATTGATTCAAATTGAACTCAGTGCTCAACTGTGATTCCAAAAGTAATTAAGATTATTACATCTTGTAGTGCATACTTAATTACGAGTAAAAGTACAGACTTGAAAATGTACTCATAAAAGTACAAGTTTTTTTTTTGTAATTATGATCATTGATTACACCTACATTATACCCTAATTTTATATCAATATGGCTGCTGTGAAAATGATCTGAATATTTGGCGTTTTTACTTAAAAAATGCTTAAGCAACTATCAAAAAGTTGCAGATATAATAATATTAATTCTTCAAAGAGGCCAGTTCACTCTCATACACAGACATAACGCAGGGAATAGTGGATGTTATAGAGTGTTATGCTGCCCCTCTGTGGCTGCAGGCAAAACTTACTGAAAAGTCACAGCAACACACTCAATGTCAGTACATCAGTGACAGACTGCACAGAGGATTAAACATTACTGACATGTCCTCTTTGTGCACAGTTGGGCCTTTTGACTCTAACACAACCTGCCTGACTCTTGGGATGATAACAATTAATCAATGATTGATTAATGGGTCATTAAGAGTTTGATCAAGTGGGTAAAACTGAATTGATCTGCTCTCAAACAAAGATCTGAAATACAACAGTGATTATTTTATATTGAAGTTTATGTGTTTAATATGTAGGCTGTGACATTTTCAAATGTCTTCTTTTGTCCAACCAGCAGTTAAAAATGCAACGATTCTTCATTTGCTTCCAGAAATGACGAAGAAAAGCAGCAAATCCTCACATTTAAGAAGCTGCAACCAGCAAATTTTTCAAAATTTTTGCTTGAAAAAGGACCAAAACGATTTATCCATTGCAAAAATAGTTGGCAGCTAGTTTTCTTTCAATTGATTAATCAACCAATGACTGTTGATTGTGACTAATCTTTCACAGTTGGGTCACATGACGACACCTGAGTCAGTTCCAGTCACTGCTGAAAACCATTTGTTGGTGTTGAAAGTTCTGAAGAACCTAGCAGGTGAACCCTTGAGTTGCATTAAACTTCCATGATCAAAACTTAACTTCCACCGTAGTATGAGTTCAAGTTCATCATTTGATTAGAAAAAATGTTAGTTAAGATTGATTGAGGGGGAGAAAAGCATTTGGTATAAGCAAAATTTTAATGTTCTAACTCATAATAGTGATTAATTGATTGTTAATTTTACCTTTGATCGATTAAGGAAAGTTCTTACATTTTGCAACCCTAGTTGACTCTGCAATCTTTCACAAAACTCACTGAAACAGATGCTTAACACATTTTAATTACATGTTAACGATAATAATAATAACCTTAATAAGATTTTTACTCTGTGATTTTACTCTGATTTAATTTTTCTTGACAGATGATGAATCTGAATAATGTTTTGTTCCATCTGTTCCAGGACGGTCCAGTAGGAGGCAGCAGTAGACCACCTCACACACGTGAACCATGTGTTCATCATTTCAAATTTTAAAGAAAACTCTTGTGCTCCTGCATTGAAATATGCAGCTTAAAACACAGAAATCACCTGTTTTATAAGTTTCTCAGCTGCGTGCAGTCACAGCAACTGTTTTTTTTATGTTTGAGGACTTAAATGGTCTTCTTGGTGACCTCAGAGGCTCTGTGCTGATGATGTATTTAAAGTCAGTTTGAACAGTGAGCAGTCAGGATGTGTGTCAGCGGTGAACACTGACACACGTCCTGACACATCACAGGTTAGTTAAAGTTAGATGAAGATGTGCTGATCGTGTCCGTAGATCAAAGTGAGTCAGGAAAGAGTCTCGATGATGGTGGAAAAAAATGTGAAAAAATGTGTTCCCACCATCAAACACCTACTTTTAGAATGAAGTTTAGTTCAATAGTCCCAAAACAACAAAATAACACGTCACTATAATATAAAAAGTGAGAAATGTGTGAAATAAATTGTCTGAAGGTTTATGTTTTCAGGTCAGGAACGCCTTGAGGGAATTTCTCCAAACTTGTCACGACATGTTCACTCGACTCAAAGATGAACTGATTGGATTTTGGTGGTCAAAGGTCAAAGGTCACAGTCTCCTAAACATATTTTTGGCTCAAGAATTCATATGCTAATCATGACAAAATTACACACAGATATCTGACAAGATAAAATGATGAGTTGATGTCATTTTATATCCAAAATGTCAAAGGTTAGTCCTCTATACTCTGTAAGTGAAGACAGCATGTTTCTCATTGGAAATTATTCACTGGAATCAGACATGTATAGTGAATAACTTCCATTTTGCCAAACAATGCACTTAATACCTACTTTGTTCAATTCCTTCAAAGTTACAGGTCAATATAGTGCTAAGTTAGATATTAAATTCCTTCAAAGTCTTCACTACAGTCTGGACAGATGTCTCGACACATATACGTTCTCCTGTAGGGGGAAAAAAATTACCTTTCTTGTTTGCATTTTGCACAATCGTCTCGGTGATGCTGCATAATAGAGGGAACTTGTATTGTTGGAACATTTGCACGTCGGGAGACGAGCTCTGACATTAAAATGACTACATCGCTGCAAAAGAAAAGGTAACAGCTGTTCGCTTGTTTACATTCGTACTTTTGGCGTCCCAGGTGCTAATTTGCTGTTTTTAGTGTGAAGGTTTTTTGTTGTTGTTGTTGTTGTTGTTGTTTCCAGGGGACTTTGCTTGGAGCAGGCGACCAATGGCAGGACTTACACCCACAGTGTGCATCTGGTGAGTCATATTTCAGCTCAGGAAAACAAATGTGGGGGTCGTGTTAATTAATGTTAGCAGAACTTTGCAAACACCCACTGGTTGCATCTGGCAGTTGTGGCGGCATTGCAGTAGGTGCTTCACCATCTGTTGCCCGGCGAGGATCTGCACTCTACTGAGTGACCTCTTCTCGTCCAATCCATTTGTATTAATTATTTGTTGACTTGAATTTGTGTCACTTTGTTGTTGAATAAAACAAGTTCAGTAAGTTGATTATAAATGAAAACAGTTGCTTCTTAGATGTGTCAAAATTCTTGTGCACAATCAAACGTCAAACAGAACATGTGAGCTGCGCACGCTGTGTTTTGTTGCTGCATTTACAGAATAAATACAATAATGTTCAATGTGCAAGTTATCAGCTTAACAAAGGTCATATTTATGCAGGGCTGTTGCATTAAATTTGATCCTGTTTGGAAAATCATGAAAAATCGATTTGATAACATTAAACTAATGCCAGAGTTATCAGACGTGGAAATATGAGTGATGAATAACAAACAAATGTTTGTTTTTTTGTATTGACCATTGAGCTGATGATGAGACCAGGCTGCTGTGGAGTGACTGAAGCAGGGAGGAGGAGGAGGAGGAGGAGGATGAGGAGGAGGAGGAGGACGGAGATCAATCCAGGTGGGACACTGTAAGGTGAACATGTGAGCATGTCTGACAGACTTTGGTTGCTCAGCTCAGGTCTGTGCTGAAGCTCAGGGTCTGCAGATGACTCAGTAATCATTACCTATTTAGTTTGTACACATTATCCCAAGCAGATCACCTATGGCTAACGTATTTTTTGTGATAATACACCAGTAAAAGTTTGAGGGGAATATTCCACGGTCTGTCCTGGATCATCACTTTCAAACAAGATAATGGGAAATATCAGCATTTAATATTTATCTTTCACTTGTTCTGCCAAAGCTTTTGTAAAGTTTTGCAGCCAGTTTTAATTAAAAGTAACAACTCTGACAATTCTTTGTAATAGATTATTGTATCCTGTTATCCTGAGAAAACAAAATGACTTTGTGGTTTCATTCTCGTGAAAACCTGAGACTCATGGTGTGTCTGTCTTAAACCTTTAAGGTGCCTTTAAGGTCCACGGTTAAAAAGTGAAGACGCAGCTACAGTTGTATGACCCCTTTCAGCAGGGTTCAACATAGATTTTTTCCACTTACTGTGAAATCTTCTTGCCTTAAGTCAAATTTGATTTTTCCCTGTACAAATGATTAAATAATAAAGACTGAAGTTAATTGTCATGTTTAATGTAGGGCTACAATGTCTATAAAAATGTCAAACAACAGTAAAACAAAAAGTCTAAGGTTATTTCTTTAAATGTCTTTTTTTGGTCAAAACTCAAAGATATTCAGTTCAGTGTGATAATAATTTAATAAAATCAGGAAATCTCCAAATTTGATGGGCTGAAAACAACATTTTCTGCCATTTTGCATGAAAAAAAAAATACTTTCACGATTAATTGATTGTCAAAGTAGTTTCATATGTAAATTATTTTTTGCCACTTGGGCAACTTAAATATTATCTTCACGTACGACTCCGTCATGTTTCTGGAGAGCTCTACTGTGCAGATTATGGTCAAATGTTCTTTTCTGATGTGATCTACTTTGCAGAAACTGGGACAGGAAAGCACAGTTTTCTTCAACCTCTGACCTCAGACAATATGACTGAAGAATCCTGCAAAAAAAACTTAAATCTTATCACCAGTGGACCAATTACATCTCCCGTAGTATCTACACCCTGTTTACAAGCACATGGAGTTCCTGCACAGGTGAAACAATGACAGGACTGGTAAATGGTTTAATGGTTTTCTGACTGGAGAATTGGCGCCACCTACTGCTTATCTCGACAAACCATCACACGGCTGTGGTGGATGGAAAGAAGCATTCAGTAGATTTTGTTAGCCAATCAATCTGTCTCTGAGTTAAGAACAACACTTTTCTGACAGTTTGGTATTATTTTGTGCATCTAATTCTTATATTTATAAATCTTTTCACTCTCTTCATTCTCAACAAATGTTATGGAAGCAGCCAAATCTAAAGAACAAGTAATGAGCCCAATATAAAAAACTGTCTGACCAGAGAATGACACTCCCTGAGTTACAGAGGAGTGAACAGGAGCCACTTCTGTCCCATTGGTCAAATGTCCTGTGTAGGCGTCAACCAACCTGCATAAAATATATGACCTGAGACCAAACCTTGGAGTGGGATTCACTTTATTGTCTGCATGAACTTTTAAAACCCAGAGTCCAATCCTGAATGCTTCATTATCTTTCCTCTGTGTTTTAATGACTGAGCTCCATCACACCATCGCTCCAGAGGCACATGTAAGTATTGACCAACGGTTATGCAAACCTTTACAGCTTATTTCAGCTCATTTCTGTATTGACTTATTCTTACTTGGCTTCTTTATGAGAAAATGTCATAAAAATGGGTGTTGCTCCTCAGTTTAATTGTATAATTCTGATGTTGCCTGTTGTGATACCTCCCCAGATTTTCAAACAACATGAGCAGCTGATTTAGGACTTTCTGTGGGAAGGGAAGAGATCTTGGTTAAGACCAGTAAAATGTGATCTACCAAGAACAAGGGAGGTTTAGGCTCCCCAGACCCAAGGCTGTACTGGCTGACGCACATAAGATGTACAAGCTACCATGCTATAAACAATTGCACTGCTCGTCACAGCATAATCCCGAGGTTAAGATTAGAAAAAAACAACAAAATGCTGGAAACAATGGAAATAAAACAGGATACACAGCGTTGGTGACCTGTGTGAAGAGGGCGTGTTCATGTCATATACTGATACAGTGAGAAAGTACCATCTCAGTCAATCAGTTTTCAGATATCTACAAATAAGAGACTGCATAACTTCCAAGTCAAAGTTGAAAATGCAAATGTGGACTATTTTGAGCTGCCTGTGGGATTCTTCTGAACAACCAACAAGTGTTTTTGCGATGACTGTTTGAATTTGAGGATGATATTGCAGAGAGACAATCGACGATGAAGAATGGTGGAAGATTGTCTCCAACAGTGGGAAATGAATAAGGGAAGTAATGTTTTTAAATTTAATATATTACATAGATACTATTGGACACCATTAGAGTTACGGAGAGTGGGTTTATTAAATAGTAATTTGTGTTGGAATTACCAACAAAATGGTCCATTTTTTGTGGATAAAAGTTGCAGAACATTTGGGATTAGTTAGGGATGACATTGCAATTATTGCCTCAGCTATGTCCATTAGGTGACAAAACATAAGAACCCCAAATTTCCAAGTGATGAACTTTTGGTTGTCATGGTGGGCGTCATAAGTCCAAAAGGTGTAAAAGAACGGGAGAATTTAATGACACAATTGTCTCATATGAGCACATGGTCAATAAAATAGTTGGTAGAAATCTAAAGCTCCTGCCTGGGACCATTGTTGGATTCATATCACACTTAAGTGATAACTTTTTCTTACTCTGCTCGCTTTTTTTCTCTTCTTATTTTGTCTGCCAGGAATAAGCCTGGAGTGGATCATGCATGTATCCTGCCACACTTCTGCTGAAGGACCCTGTGATTCACAATTTTTTCAAAAACCTTGAAAAACCTTCTTTTATGGCTCCCCAGCAGTGAAAGCTCTGGCATTAGTGGGGAAAGTGTGCTGTTGTCAACTTGGTGGAAAACCAGGACAGGAAAACATAATTTTCTTCAACCTCTGACCCTGAACAATAAGCCTCCTCTCTTTGCTGACACAGATCTTACATCCCCCCCATTGTCAGGTCCTAACAGTCTCCACAGGTGGGTCAGGTCAGATTATGACTCAAGACAGGGCTGGACCCTCTTTACTTCCAGACTATACAAACAAGCAAACTGACTAGTTTGTGACCTTGAAAACCTTCACGCTTCAGGAGCTTCACCTGTTGATGTAGAGTGATGACTGATGATGTAAACTTTGAGTTAGACCCGACCAGGTGATGTGTACAAAACCAAAGAAGTCTGCAAAAGCCAGGCGTTGCTGGCACTGGATTGATTTTAAGTTTCCACTCTGGATAACGTGTGTAGCTGTTGTGCATTGCTTTGAAAATTGTGCACAGCTTCCTAAAATGAGACAGAATACTGGTCCTGCTAAGAGGCGTCTGTGGAGGACAGATAGAAAGCCCTTAATCTAATCTTATTTTTTATATTTTCGATGGGTTATTTTTGACATTTCTAATGTCTGGAGAGTACAGTATTGTGTAATTTTGAAGAGGTGTGTGGACACAACAGTCAAATCACACCAAAGGAATCAACACATCACTTTCCCACATACCCAGCTAGTTTACCTTTCCATTATAATATTAATTGGAAATAATAATAATAGCCTAACATAATTCGCAATAGTTGTTGGAGATTTTATCTTTTTGCCCATACATCAGAAGAAGGAAGTACACAGGAGTCCAATATGTCTTACGTTGAAACTGGTTTAATAATACTTGATCAAGGAGAATGAAGGAATAACCAGTACACAGTTGGCATTGATGTTCCCTTCAATTCTGGCGTTTCTGTTTTCAGTTGTAAAAATAAAATCATAAAAATCACATATAACTGAGAAAACATAAAATTATGAAGATAAAACCATGAAAAAATCATGAAATCCCCTCTTATGTACCACTCGCACCGTTTAAAAAGCGTTTAAAGAGCTCATGACGGAGGTCCAGAGTCATGCATCTTTACCGACAGTGATTACATTTCCCAAATGAAACTGAGAAAAGCAAAAGGGACCCCTGCACTAGCGACTCTCAACCTAGTGAGGGGCCTGAGGCCAAACCTCGATGGTATGGAGGAAAACCTGTGTTTGCCATATCTCATCTTAAAAGGGAATCTTGCATTACAAAAGGTGGTACTACAGTACAAAAATACTCACCTCGTTACCCAAAAATTATCAACTTCAATCCCAATTTCAATCCATGCCACACTTTGATTGATACGTCTTCTCCGGTCAGAGAGACAAGACAAACACCTCTCTGACCTCAGCTGCCATAGCGACACTATCAGGTCGTTCACTTGTTTATCTGAGAGGAGAAGACAGCTGCATCCACAGTTCTGGAGAAGAGACAATATGTCTGCTAAAAGTTAGCGTAGGTATCTCAATGGCATGGCTCCAAGGCCTTAGCATACTGACTAGACAATAGAAAATTCTCTAACAATAGTCAGGAGGGAACTTGTTGACCCTTTTGGGGTGTATCTGGGCACGTGCCAGAGCCTGGACCTTTGTCTCCCTGTGGGATTTGTTTTCCTTATATACTGATTGACTACCTGTGTTCTAAACCCTTAACTCAGTGCTTCCCAAACTTTTTCCACTATGCCCCCCTTTCGGAAGTGAACAAAAGTTCAATTGTTAACAATAATTGGGGGATGGAACTGATAAAAAAAAAGAATTCAAAAGTTAAATTTTAGCAAAATAAAGGTCAGCTGGATAGAAACAGCAAACTCATGTGTTTATTCCCCCCATAGACCATATTCATTCAGCTTTGTTTCACTCTTTTTTTCCTCCCCTGATCTTTCACGCCCCCCTTGCAGTGGCTCCACGCCCCCCCAGGGGGGCCCGCCCCCCAGTTTGGGAACCACTGCCTTAATTTAACATATATTCATACACACACTGCTGTCAGGACCTCTCACACACTCTTCCAGACCAGCAGCACACTGTTCACCTTTGGTATGTTTGGTAATACTTTGTGTATTTTAATTTTAGATTTCTGAATCTGTAATCTGCTACGGTACATTGTCTGACCAGTGAATGATATTCCTTGAATTACAGATGGGTGAACGGAGCCACTCCCTCTGAGGGCGTCAACAAGATACTTACATGAAAAAATATGACTTGAGGCCAAACCTTGGAGTGGGATTCAAGCTCAAATCTTCATTCACTGCGAGGAACTTTTAAAACTGAAAAAGAGTCAAATCCCGAATGCTTCATCGTCTTTCCTCTCTGTTTCAACCTCCAACCTCCATCTGAAAACTCAACTTTCTGCAAGAACGTCCATCCAGTGAACAACAGCAGGGATCCAGAGGCACATGTAAGTATTCAACAAGCTTGATGCTTATTTTAAATAATTTGTGCGAAGGCCTTTTCTCCATAAATTACAGCCATCTTATTGCTAAAATAATGTCAGATTTAGCTTCTCAGTGAAGGTTCACTGCAGGTTCTGGTCAGTTTGGTTAATATTCACCTCGTAGCTGAGATGGATGCAAATAAATGCGTTTGCGCAATCACATTTTGATCATTAGACCTCTGATTCAATATAGGTTATGATGTATCATAAAGAGGTGGAGCACAGTATTGTCAGTCACAGTGTGATCGGTTTGCTCTCATGAGACACACGAGACAAGATCTTCCTACTTGTCACTTCTGGACAATCAGGTTCAAATAAGTAGGAATGAATAATAATTTTTCCCCTGAGCCAAGAAAAAACAGATGAATACACAGGAAGAAAAAAAATAACATGTTTATTCATTCTTATATTATTATAAAAGAAAAAAAGTGAGGTAAATAAATAGATAAATGGGAAATATATAGACAGACAGAGTAAGGCAATTAAATGCACAACAAAATGCATCATTTATTTATTGCATAGGAGCTACACTTGTTCACACACTTACCTGGTCCTGCTATTGATGAGCAGTTAGCCTGCTCAAGACTTATTTTAATTATATGTTGAAAGGATCCTCTGTGTTGTGTGTATATACTGCGTGTAGAGATATTGACACATTATTGATTAACCTGCAGTGCGACAATGTCTGAGTGAGAGTTTCATCAAATGAACAACCCAGTCAAACATTTCCCCGTCTGCTTCGGTGAACTGAGGTTTTGGTGTCCAAGATGAGGATGGCACTTGTTATATAATCAGCAGTTAGCGGCAAAATCTACCATCATTTGTGTGGCTAAATTATAGTGCTATAAAAAAACTATGTCTTCTAAGAATGAGGCTATCTTCTGAAGTCAAGTCATGAACTCTGTCTTCTTACATGAGGTTGCTTTTCAATGGCGATATAGTCCGAGCACAGTGTGCTGCTTGCACCTGTGGACACACAAATCTCCATTAACACTTTACGAGCACAAAGCCCTGTCATTTTATCAGGTGTACTTATTTACTTTTATGCTAGGGTGCCTAATAACATCAGGAAAAGGCACTAATGATTAAAACTAGCCTTTAACTAACTCAGGTGCATTTACATTTGTTTAAATGTTGATTAATGTTCAACAACAACAAAACAGCAATGACAATGATAAGAAGAAGAAGAAGAAGAAGAAGAAGAAGAAGAAGAAGAAGAATAGAGCAATGCAAATATAGAACAAAACAGTTAGTGCTTTACATGGTTCAGCAATGATTAAAACACTGAGCACTGAGGCAAATAAAATCAGACGATTAAAATAAAACAAAAATGAATTAGAATAAAAAACACCACCAACAATAATATTATAAGATAAAACAATAACAAGTATAAGAAAACAGCTAAGACATCTTCTTTTAGAGATACATTTTGAGCAGCAATTTAAAACATGTTACTGATTATACAAGTCCCGAGTGACCTGAAATAATGATAAAGTCACGATCATGGTCAAACATTACATCCAGGTTTCTGGCTGCAGGTTAGACATTTTTAGACAATGTGTTTAGTTCCAGTGGCAGCATGTATAAACAGAACAATGTGGGGCCAAGGAGGGAGCCTTGGGGAACACCACAGATCGGAGAGGCCACAGAGGGGGAAACATCACTGACCACTACTGAAAAAGTTCTGTTTGATGAATAAGATTTGATAAGAAATGGTCATTTAGAAGTGGATCTAACAGACTCATAATTAGGATCAAAACCTTTTTTGGTTTTGGTTTTGTGCATGAAGTAGCAAACTGCTAAAAAACATCTTATAACACTGACCGTTACTGTTTTAATGTAACATTTCAGCACAGCTGACTTGTCCAAATGGAGCCAGCAAGTAATCCAGAGAAGAATCTGATGGCAGATGAGAACAATCCAAATCATGCTCCAGAAAAGAGTAATAAGAGAGGCGAGTGGGCCAACAAGATGGAGTTCATCTTGGCAATAGTTGGAGAAATCATTGGTCTGGGCAACGTTTGGAGGTTTCCGTATCTGTGCTTCAAAAACGGAGGAGGTAAGAGCTTTATTCATCAGAGTCTGAATCAGAAACTTGGAATTTGCTGTGACATGTTGGTGCATAACATCAAACATAGTACTTAAAATACACTGCCTGGCCGACAAAAAAGTCACACACTGATATTTTGTTGGACTGCCTTTAGCTTTAATTACATCATGCATTCACCATGGTGTCATTTCGATTAGCTTATTCAATGTCACAACATTTATTTCTGTCCAGAGTTGCATTAATTTCTCTCAAAGATCTTGTATTGATGATGGGAGAGTTGGACCACTACATAAAGTCTTCTCCAGCATGTCCCAAAGATTCTCAGTGGGGTTCAGGTCTGGACTCTGTGGTGGACAATCCATGTGTGAAACAGTCTGAGCCCGATGAATCCTGGCGTTGTCATCTTGGAATATGTCCGTGTCATCAGGGAAGAAAAAAAAATCCATTGATGTAAAAACCTGCTCATTCAGTATATTCAGGTAGTGAGCTGACTTCATTTTTTTGGACACATAACGTTGCTGAACCTCAACCTGAGCAACTGAAGAAACCCCAGATCACAACACTGCCCCCACAGGCACTAGGCATGATGGGAGCATCACTTCTTACCCTGATGCCCCCATCGCTCTAGAACAGGGTAAATCTGGGCTCATCAGACCACATGACCTTTTTCCATTCTGTTCCAGAGTCCAATCTTTATGCTCCCTAACAAACTGAAGCCTTTTTTCCTGATCAGCCTCACTGATAAGTGGTTTTCTTAAGGCTGCACATCTGTTTAGTCCCAATCCCTTGAGTTCTCTTCACATTGTGTGTGTGGAAATGTTTTTACTTTCACTTGCTTATAGAAAGCAAGATAAGAACACACACAGTATGAATTACAACGTGGTCTGTTGCAATCACCAGTGAGACTCAATATTCTGGTTTATGTTTAACAGCTGTGCTTTACAATTCTTCCCTTTAGGAGTTTTCTTGGTTCCTTATGCTTTAATCCTCTTCACTTGTGGGATCCCCATCTTCTTCCTGGAGATATCTTTGGGGCAGATGAGTGGTCAGGGTGGAATCACATGCTGGAAGAAAATCAGTCCTTTATTTGAAGGTACTGCTCAATTTAACATTTAACACAGTGGGATATAATCGATAAAATGTTACAGTTTTGTGTTGATTGTTATTTGGAAGATGATAACATGTTTTTGCCTCAGGTTTAGGCTACGGCAGTCAAGTACTTTTGCTGTACACTATGATATATTATATCATCATCATGGCTTGGGCCTTCCTCTACCTCTTCTCCACTTTCCACACTGTACTTCCATGGGCCACCTGTAACAACACCTGGAACACAGGTACACATGTACAACACACCCTCTAACATTAATTAAAGGATAAATCTGGTGACAGTTGTTTTGCTTATAGTCATGTAGTAATTGTTAATATATAGCCCAAGCACAGCGCTCCATGTTTGTTGAACAACTATTAAAACACATCATGGAGCCGCTGTTTTGCACTGACATGTTCCTTCATACCATGAACATGAGCACTATTGTTTACTTTGACTCAGTTCCACAAACACCCTCCTGCTGTCGTAAATATTTGCATGTATTGTGTATTAATCCGCAGCTGAAAATAGCCCCCGACAAACATTATTTCTGTGTATTTGAGTGACATTGCGAAAAATTACTGTGCCCAGCTGTTATAGGAAATAATTTTTTCTTTCTTATGAACAAAGGTACACATTTGTGTCCAACTTTAAAAGGTTTGCATCTTCAGTAGGAGCAAAATGGTGTTAAGACTGAGCAGTAGAGCAGGAACAGTATATCTGACAGGAAGAGGAAACTAGAGACCGTCCTGTGATGGGATCACACTAGCTGCAATCAACATGTTGATGTTCCAACCCATGAGTAGTCATTACTACATTATAGATTCATTATAGGACTGGGTGTTACAATCCCTGAAGATTCAGCACTACTTTTGGATCTGGGTGTGTGACTCCCGGTTGGTTTATAGGTGGTCAGGAGTCCAGCCGGGATCTCTTCTCTTCAGCCACAGTCACGTCATATGTGGCTCTGATGATGGAGCTCAGTATATTGCAATGGAACAAATAACAAATAACAGGAACTAAGGTTTTTTTTATTTGGAAACTACAGCTGTTTACAGTCATGATTACAGTTGAACAACTTACATAGTATGATTTACAAGGTCTTGCTGGGACCAAACAGTTTGCGCAATATGTTTAAACAACCTATTAATAATACTATAAAACAACTGATATGACAACAGCTTCATCACATCAGGAGGAACAGTCACATCCAGGCATGTTTTGTTTATGATTCATACAGGCAGACATACTGTATATACCTACACACACATAGATACGTATACACATACACACATACATGCATGCATACATACATACATATATACATACATACATGTATTTATGCATGCATACATACATACATATATACATACATGCATACATACATACATACATACATACATACATACATATATACAACATACATACATACATACATACATGCATACATACAGTATATACATATATACATACATACATACATACATACATGCATACATGCATACATACATACATACATGCATACATGCATACATATATACATACATACATACATGCATACATACATACAAATGCATACATACATACATACATACATATATACATATACACATACATACATATATACATACACACATACATGCATGCATGCATGCATGCATACATACATACATACATACATACATAGATACATGCATACAGACATACATGGATACATATATACATACATACATACATACATACATAGATACATGCATACAATACATATACATACATACACACATACATACATATATATATATATATACACACATACATACATATATACATACACACATACATGCATGCATGCATGCATGCATACATACATACATACATACATACATGCATACATACATACATACATACATACATACATACATACATGCATACATATATACATACATACATACATACATACATATATACTTACATACATGCATACATATATATATACATACATACATACACACATACATACATACATGCATACATACATATACATACATACACACATACATA
>JAJHUR010111719.1:0-10562 GCA_027495735.1 Lutjanus campechanus | reverse complement strand
TAACGGCCTACACAGACTGCATGACATGTTTAATTGTTTAAAGGGAAAATCCACCACTTTCTTTCAATATGATTAGTGATCATACTAGTCTGGGTCCCGTTTCCCAGAGCCTCTTCAGTGTTACGTGCATTGTAAGCTGTACCTTATGGTCTCCCTTCAGCTTACGGGCTGTTTCCCAGAGTCTCCTTAGCTAAGGTATTCCTTCTGAAAGGTTTACCCTTTAGAGGAGCGGTCTGAACCACTCGGAAGCTGTCCGCTAATGATGCACTCTGTTCATCCTGCTATAGCTTTAGCTTTATTAGGCCAATATTATGCTTTTTCAAATGGACAGTTACAGTTACATAGGCTACTTCTGCAAATTACATCATTAGTTTAAAATTAACTTCATGAAAATGAATTATGAAAACGTTTCTGTGCAGAACACATCATGAGAATGTTATTATTTCACCTGTCTATTCTTATCGTGACGGTAACTCAATACAATATAGGACCTCTCCATAATAAAAATCTGATTTGTGAAATATATATGTGTAATGGAGCCAACTGAGGATATTTTGATAGCTTTTTGGCAAATTGATGAACAATAAATAAAATTAGTGAACATATGTGCCCGCCATGAATTACAATGCACACACGCTGCAATTAAATGTGGCTATGCTGCTATGGGTACCTATTGTGTGACGACAACAAATGTGCATTAGACCTTTGTTTACTATCATGAGGTCTCATATTGACTCTTAAATAGAATAGCAGATTATCTTTAGTAGGCATAGCTTCCTTTCCTGTAATATTAGATTGAGGTGAGAGATGACATGATTATGGTAATACTTGTTATATTAAAACGTCACACGATCAGTTGTTCCATGCGGCATTGACTGATACACTTTCAGCACCACAGAGAAAGACAGCTCCAACTTACAATGTGCCTTTGTAGCTCTTCCTTCGAGCATCCACTGTCTGGGAAACAGTCTGGGAAAAGACATTCCTTTGCTGAGGTATATCTTCGAAATGTTCGTAGAACACTAAGGTAAATCAAAACTCGGAAACACGGCCCTGTTGTTAATGTCCTCTGTGGCTCTGAAGGGAACTTATATAAGTCTGAGAAAACAACGTCTGATGATTTTATATGGGTAATCTGGTTTTGGGCTTTGAACTTCAGTTTCTAACAGGAGGCTTCTGTAACAAACTGCGAGCGTTGAGTTTAACCAGCAAGTAGGTTTTAATGGCACATTTATGCTTTATTGCAGTTATTGTGATTAAGATTTTTCTGACTTGTAAATAGTGTTCACCTCAACTTCAAAGTTGTAATTACAATGGGAAACAGATTTTTCTGAAGGCTCCTTTAGAAATACCTCCTCAGTGTAATTAAATCCAGATTTAATGGATATGGTGATCAGTCAGTGTTTTAGTCCTCACATGACCAACTCTTTAATCATACAAATGTCCTGATGACGTGAATGCCTGCATTTTATTACCATGGAAATCTTACATTTTTACCATCCATCCCATATGGCATGAACATAGCCTTATGGAAAAACTCTAGTTGCATTATGGGAATTGTAGAATCCATTGTTTTTGGAGCCATACTAGGGACCAAAACTTAGGATATCTCAGGAATCAGCTTGGTTAATTTTGACAATTATTTTCTTTCACCTGACTCTCTCCAATTCAGGCTGGATGATGTCGGTGTTAAAGGGAAAGATTGGATTTTTTTTAGAAGCTACTGCAGTAGTTCATACAATCACAGAGTTGGCTGATAGTTGGCCATGCAGCACTGCTGTGGACAGGGTCAGTAGCAAACCGTATTTTAGCCATATTTTTTTAAGAAAAAAGGTCCATCTGTGAAAATCAATATCACTTTCAGTTTTAGCTATATTTAGAATGTAGAATATTTTCATTACTTTACCTTGATCAGATTGGTAACTTTATTTGCGATATTTTTGTTATTGGGATTCTGCCGTAGATCCCCAACTCCTGTTCTCGTTCTGTTCTCTAATGGATAAGTACCTCATACAACCCCGCTTCTGTAATAAAATTGGTGTGCTATGGTGATTATTTTTTTGCCTTCTACTTTTGGTATCATGAAGTTAAAAAGACATTATCCAAATGAAATTCAATTCTGTTCTCCTCAGTCTCCCTGGTAGTGTAACATTGCCAGGAGTTCATTCATTTGTCGTGCATGAGAATCTCAAATGCTGGTCTTGAAAAAAGTCCACTCCCTCTCCCACAAATCTCTGCTTGGATAATGGATGTCTCATTTTTTACAATCAAATCATGAGTTATGCAGTAATTTGAGCCACTCCATGTGTCGCCGCTGTGGTGCGTGAATGCATTAAAGAATATTTGCCATCCATTCATTATGAGATGGAAAATTCAGTCTTGCCAATCTTCTTTGCAACAGAGGCTCACGGGGACTTGCTCTTCAGTGTTCCTCTCTCTGGATTTGGTTTAAAATCTGTGAAATAGCTGCTTGACATTGCTGAGTCAAAGAAAGGGTTCATGCGCTCGCTAAGACATATGAGTTTGATTAGATAAAGGGGTCTGTATTTTTTTCTTGCATATCATTTTATTCATGGCCATTAAATCTCTCTTTTGCTAAAATGAATAATGAAAACTTTGGTTTTATTTGAATTTGCTCCCTTTTACCTCAGTAGAAATAGATTTTGTGGATTGTGCACTGTGTGCAAACCTATATTTTACTGCTAGCATGATTTTAATTAATATAACAGATTCAGAAGTAAAAGTGTCCAAGTTTAGCCCCACTTGACATTGATTCTCATATGGGGAGCTGTCAGAGCCTGCTGTCGCATTTTCTCCCCCTCTTCCTTTTTTTTAAACTTTTTTTGCTGGAGACTTCCAAGTGGATAACAATGAGTCCCCTGGCTGTGCTCATCTGATTCCATCAGGAAGAGGAGAAAAGCACCACAGTGCCTTGGGAATATTGTGCCTGAAAATGGTAATTTGCCAGCTCGAGCAAATCCTAGGAGAGCAGGGAAGATGAAGAGTAGACAGATTTCACTTGCTTTATTTATTAAATTTGATAACCGGTACAGGCCTCCAGAGAGGCAAAAACATTCTGCTGCATGTCATTTGGAGGGAAGTGGAGAATATGGTGGAGAGTCGTCAAAGACAGCCTCCCAATCATTCAGTCAGTCTGATGTTAGGCATCCCTGGGTCCACAGCCACCTTCATTTTATGTGACGCTACTCTCATACCTCTCAGACTGAAAACACTTGATTAAAAGGCTTAACATTTGGCTCCCTGGTATACTTTGCAGCATATTTTCAGTCCCTAGCCTGTAAATAGCTCAAGGATTTCACTCCTCAACTCTATCAGCCAAATCTATCCAGTTCAAGCAGATTTGTTTTCAAGTGGTTGAAAAATATAGAGGCAAGTCAATAATTAGAATTGATTTGTATAGACCTAAGCATCTTTCCCATACTTGATGTCTATGAGGGACAGTACATGGCTACTGAGCCTCCCCTGGGCTGGCCTTATGGTAAAGAGGAAGTAAGCTAATTGATTAGCTGACAGGCGATGTTTGGTGTCAGGCAAGTAAAGAGGCTAACTCAAGTCTCCGCTCCCCCAGGCTATTATTTAATACAACTGTGTTGTTCTCAGTTTCCTCCCTTTGTCCAGGAAAAGCTCCCTGCCCTCTCAGTCCTCAGAGGGCTCCTCAGTGACACTTCACACAACTCAGAAAGGAGGGGGAAGAGAGAAACATAGCCACAAAGCCATACTTGAGAGGTATCACTTTGCAATCTGCCCGTCTCCCAGCTCTGGCGTCTCATTTGTTCTGTGTGCTGATGTGCATCAGGGCTTCAGGGCAAGGTGATAGTCTCCAGGGACGAGTTGCAAAGGAAAGTTACCTGAGGAGATAAGACGGTGAAGGGAGAGGGGGGGAATCCTTTTTCTACACTGTGGAGCTTTGTGTTTCTGCAAAAACCAGTAGCAGCAGTTTAGCAGTGCCCCTGCAGAAACTTGACTGCAGAGCCAGAGGTCCTTCAATGGGTTGGCTCTGAATGGCTGGGGTCTTTTGAATGTGCACTGCTTGAATAAGAGGTCTTTGACGAGCGAGGTCTTTGTGATTCTCCTGTGCTGCTCTGCTGTTATCAGCACGGCTGGCTCGATATGCTGGAAGAGGAACAGCTACCATCGCTAGTGTTGTCTGATGGTGCTTGTTTATGTTTATAGAAGGATACTGTTCATGTTGGAAATGTTCATTAGGTATTGCAGTGTTGTGCCTAAAAAGCTTTTAGTTTGCAGTCGAAAACCTCATGAAATATTAAAAAATAAAAATCTTGGACAAAAGTATGATGTTAAAAGCTGTGGCACTATTGTGGCAAAAACATGCTATGATTGTGTGTGTATTGTACATACATAAAAGGCAAAAATGTCAGCATAGTAAGTGATTGACATACCACACCTACCAGCAGTTGTAATATTTAATCCCTCCCGCTGAATTCCTGAGCCTCTTAATTCTTCAAAATATAGAAGCTCATATAGTTTTTGTAATTAACAAATCACAATTTAATCCGCAGTGCATGACAATTCAATTTGTTGATTGCCCCCCTCCCTCCACCCGCCCCTCTTCGTCTATTTAGGAGCGAAAAGGAAAGAAAAATAATCTCGTTGAATGTATTAATTCAACATGATGAATCCTGTATTCAAGTCAGTGGAGTGAATAATTAAAATTAGCTGATAAAACTTTCAGCAGAATTACTTTGCCGAAATTGCTGAACAGATGTGTCATTTTAATGAAAATCCACAGCCAAGCTCCTTTCCCCTTCCCCTCTGTCGGATAAAAATATTATTCCCACGGCACATTCTTAATTTGGTGGTAAATACACTCGCAGCCATCTCCGGAAGGGTGGGTGGGAGCGGGTGGAGAGAGAGGAAGAGCAACTTGTCACACTTAGTAACTTGATTTCTCCCCCTGCATGCAGTAACAGCTATCTACAGTAATTCACAGCACTCCATTGTTGCAGCAAGTCCCAAGGAGGACTTATTAAAATGCAATAATCTCCCTATTTAAACAGAAACAATAACCATTAGAATTCCCGCAGATCTAAAACAGAGCGTAAGCCCCCATCTGCTGTGAATGATTAGAGTCTTGACGAGGGAATTTAATTTGCAACATTCAAAGATGGGAATCTGAGCAGATCTCTCCTCGGAGGCTCTCACCCTCATACTCATTTGCCTCTCGCTTTATTTGTCTTTTTAATTATTTATTTAGCTGCCACTAACGTCGCTCTAGAGAGAGGCCATTGGATGCATTCAGGCTAGACAACAACATGCTTTACAGAGCTGTGGTCCTTTGTAAAGCCTGCATTCGATGTTTTAATATAACATGGCATGAATGTGGTGATACATTATCATTCATTGCGATTTAAACATGACATGGTGCATATGGGTGATAGGAAAAATATGCTGAGGTGCACAGCAAAGTGCGTAATCAGTTAACCCGATCTGTCCAGTGACCTTTACAGCTATTACAGTTTAATTGCATTAACTAGCTCACTAGAAATGTCCCATTGCCAACACATTGGTCAAAAGCAAGATGTCTTGACAAGAGCTTGCTGGATTGACAATTGGGATGAGGTAGGATTGTCAATGTTGTTAATCAGTTAACCACCAAGAATATTTTTGACCAGTTACACATGTCTGTCTCTAGATTAATTTGCATACACACATTCCAATAAATGGCTTCACTGGCTAGCAGTCTGAGGTAAAAAAAAAAAAATGAAGCTCAGTGTGGGAACATTTCCTTTAGAAAAGGAGGATGAAGTCAAATGTAAATTGTGTGATACTACTCTTCAGTTAAGTATTAATATGCGTACCACCCTTATACTAGAGAGACTTCCAGAGCTAGTTCATGCCCGAGTACGTTATGCCGTGGAGAGCTACTGTGACTTAAAATACTGCAAAACACTTGGATGAGCTAAAAGCTAAGCTAGCCCTGACCACCAACTGCTGGACAGTTCTCACAAACTAAAGCTACATCATTACTTTCTGTCGGTGCTGACTGGCAGTTGCAGTCCTGTGTGTATGTTTGTAACATTACTCCCAAACACACATGTACATGGACAGCTGCATACACCACAGACACCCAGTACTTTACCCTCTTCGTCCTCAGGAGGATGCCTGACGACCTCGTATAGAAGCTGACGAGTGCGGTGAAGACATGGGGAAAACAGGCACTTCTTGTGTTTCACGTCATTTTGCTCCTTTTTTTTTTTTCACTCAAAAAATGAACCGGTTAGTTACCAGTTAATGGGTGCTGCGCTATTAAAAGTAAAATTAACTGAAACTGACATCACTATTTTGATCCCCAGACGAGTCCACATAATTGGCAGTACATGGGGTGTAATGAACACTGCAGACTCTTGGCAGAACAAACGGGCTTTGGAATATCAACTTTTGTTAACTTTTGTTCCAAATAACCAACACTGTTTAGTGCAATCGAGGAATGTTTATGTTGTATTAGACCGCGCTGAAAGACACAGAACAGTCTACAGCTTGGTGATGTTTAGCTGTTAATGTTTATCGTACCCCAGTTCTGCTTGTTTCATGCATTTCCTAATCAACACGAAACACAATGTACATCTGGGGCTGATGGGAATGTCATTAGTTAACATTTGATCATAAACCAAAGTATCAACCTGATGATGGTAGTTGGTATTTGAGTAGTGAAGGAATCACCATAGTTATTAGAATTGATTCTCAGGTGACCATAAATGTCTGTATAGTCGGGGGATTCATCCTCTGCAGACCATGCGTGTCTTGAATGAACATTAATGGCAGTCCATCCAATAGTTATTATTCAAGATATTTCACTCTGGACCAAAATGGTGGACCGAGGGACCAGCAGACAGATTAGCATGGCTAAATACAACACAACAAAAGAACCAACATGAGCTTCACCATGCTAGTAAAGAAAAACACGTCTCATGTCTGCATGTTAATCAAGTGAAATTCAAAATGAAGAGTAACTGCAGCAAGACTTGTTTGAGCCAACTTTAGGCAGACCAAGAATGAAGAGCCTCTAATGCTCAGTTAATAATGTCAGATGTTTCCGGGAAGTCAAAGTTGAGTCCACTTTGTTTTTATCCACCATCTTCAGCTCATCTGTACATTCTAGCATGAAGGTATTGTGTGAACCTGAAAAGATTTCCTTTAGAAATCATACTGAATGGCAGTATGAATGAGTTTTTCTCATAAGAATGTGAAGTCCTACATACTTAACTTGACTTGCTTTTATTTCTGTTCATTTCTGTTCTGTAATATTGACGTTTGCTCGGATCTATTGAGACAGCAAACCCTGTAAAGAAAAAATTAATGTCAATGTGAGACGAATAAAATATCTGCAGTTCTGATGATGGTAAAATTGACTGACTTAATCAGACCCGCTAGTCAGAAAGCAAAGTTGGCTCACTGGATTATAACCCTGTTTGTGGTATTTTCTGCTAATTCACTGTGGTGTTAGAGATTCATTCATGCTAATTTATTGTAGGAGTCAGTGTCTAGCTGAAGGACATAATTCATCAAACCACATAGTGGATACCGCCCACCCTCATCATCGTCACCACCACCATTTTTTGTTTCTCGCTTTGGCTGTACTGTTTGGTGAAGGAGAGACCAAGAGATGAGAGGCTACTCAGTGAATTTGACAAGTTGAATAAGAATGAAAGCTCTGGAGAGCTTTGGGTTTCACATCAGACCATGTACAGCAAGAATTGGGGTCTGAGCCTCCAATAGGAGAGCAATCACCTTGTCTGCTTTCTTGGGTGTGAAAGTAAACATAGATCATTTGAAGCTGTTCTGAAGTGGACGTTAATTCAACTCTTAATGATCTTTCTTCTTGTGAAAGCACGTGCATTTAGTTAATACCACAGGTGCCACTACAGTCTCAGTGAGGAGCAGGTACCACTAATTTCAAAGGCCTGGTCCACAGCCTCTCTCCAACCACATCTTAATGATAATGGATCACTTGTCTTTTGTATAAAGCTGTTAAGTCCACATATTTCTCTAAAATCAGCAACTGTGCTCTGAGTCTCTGAGCACCCATTTTAATTGTAAAGCCAGCTCTCACAACGTGATGATTCTTGCACAGGTGCACAGCTTACTGGAGGTACTGTGCTCCACCACTCAATTTTGGATGGCGATAGCATCAATCCATAGAGGCACAGTGGTTCTTCATCATTTCAAATGACTGCCAAAATGGAGAGCTGCACCCTCCATACAGCACCTCAGCAGGCTAAAACGTAGCAGGTGCAATGCTAAATATATATTAAAAGTGCCTTACTCTGCAAGTTGCTGTATTCCCCTGGGCTCCTCGCGCTACTGATCTCTCTGCCTGGTATCATCCATTTCTGGTTGCAAGTGTTCCGAGCGAATCCTAATTCCTGTCTCTGGTTAGCGGTGCGCCCTAGAGACTTCTGATAATGAGCTCGGAGGTTAAAAAAGTGGAGTGCCAGTCCCAGAAGGTGTTGTTGAGTTATGGATGGGGGGGAAAGATCCATGGAGTCTCCAGAGACCCAGTTAGGTCCAAACCTTTGGCGGAAAGCATATTATTCCCCAATTTGAAAGGAAAGCTGTGCCATTTTGAATTGTAGCTAATTGGCACTCAATGGAGGAAGACTTCAGAGGGAAACAATTTTTTTTATATATGAGTCCCAGCAAAAAGGTCCTTTAATGTGCTATAAGCACCCTAGCATGCAAAAACGTAATGAATAGATGTCCTTGACTTGGGTTATATCATCATAACACATTAATGTAGAAATCTTCATATATGTGTTATTGATGACATTTTAAAAAGGAACTGACCTAAAGGTTAGCTCCTAATGAGTTATTATAATCCTAATATGTTAAATCTATTTCAGATATATTCAACTAGGTGCCCTTTTAATGCAGGGGTTGAATTGTACAGCATGGAAATATCACACACAAACACTTCAAGCTTTATCTAATCAATATAAAGCATGGCACTTCCCTCCTGCTAACATATTCTATTCACTTGGAGCTGCAGACAGTGAAGAGTAGTGTTAATGTGTTTATCTTATACTGCCTCACATTGTGCCACCACCAGCCCTGGGATTACAGATGGGAATAAACTTTAAAATCAATCTGGTGCAATATATTGCACACCATACAGTGCTTTGTCATTTAAACAAATAAAATTAAAAAGTATATGACATAGTCACAAATGTATGTTTCTGGGATAAAGCTTGAATATTCCAGCATCAGCTACAAACTTAATATAAACCCACAGTGGTCCAGTAAATTAAGACTACTATGATGGTAAAATGTCAGTCCACCTTCAATGAAGCTTCTAAACTACTAAAAAGATTTAGATTGCAGATTACAGGATGTAATGACCAATCATTTCTCTTTTTGTAGCAGTGTGCTCATACTTTGTACAGGATATTTTAGTCATATACCTATATGACTAAAATATCCTGTAACTGAGAAGATGGGTTGGGTTTGTTCTGTTAAATATACAGAATTTGATGGCTAATCAAATAAGTTGAAAATGTGTCAAAGTGTGTACAATTATGGCATATATAGCACCCTTGCATCTTGTCTTCTTGTTTGCCAATTGGCTCCAGTTGAACTGTAGATGATGCTTTGATTTGGCAGAGTTGAGATGTAGAGCTGCAATGATTAACTGATTATTAATTCATTATTAAATTAATTAACAACTATTTTGATAATCGATCAATCAATTTCAGTAATTTAAGAAAAAAGCCCAAATTCTCTAATTTCAGCTTCCCAGATAAGAATGTTTTCTGGTTTCTTTACTCCTCTCTGACAGTAAACTGAATATCTTTGAGTTGTGAGTAAAACAAGACATTTGAGGACGTCATTTTGGGCTTTAGAAAACATTGATCAACTTTTTTCGCCAACAACTATTACTCAATTAATCAAGAAAATGATCAACTGATTAATCAACTATAAAAAAATATTGTTAGTTGCTTCCCTACTGAGATGTACATGGTCAACTTTAGTTTTCTCCCTGCATGTTGGTCTGTGGCTTGACACAGTAGTAAATCGTCTGTGTCACAGTCAAACACTTCTGATTCAGAATCAGGGAAATTAGCCAGGAGGTGGGACTGGATCACTGTAAACCACATATGAGGTACAGTAGAGAATATCATTTACAGTAACTGGAAATGTGTGATGGCCCCTGATGTTCAGCAGTGTCAAAGTTAAAGCTATAATGCCTTATAGACAGTGAGTTACTGGGCATAAGCCAGCATCAGCATCCATTGACAGACTGTCTGATAATAGTCAATAGTTGTTAGTCTGTTATCATCTTGGTTATCTGCTAGTTTTACATACTTGTTTATATATATGCTTGAGCTTTATTTTTATGCAGTACAGTGTACTCCGCTGTCTGTGGATTTCAATGTTTTGCCATTACAAGATAACTTCAGTTGTGTTTCTTCATGGCCATTCTTCTTTTTATACAAATCATTATACCTGGTTGCTTATTGATATGCATGTAACACTGATTCTTCATAGCATTGCAAACAACTTAGTTGCCTTTTATTTTCCATTAT
>JAJHUR010111718.1:0-29004 GCA_027495735.1 Lutjanus campechanus | reverse complement strand
TTCACAAAACAATCCTGGAGTTTTAGGAGAAACAGGGAAGCAGCCTCATCCAGTACAATGGCAGTGAACGGTGACCATGGATAAAATGTTAAAAATAGCACACAAAACAAACACAAAATGTCTCCATCCTGCTTGTGTGGTGTAATCCAAGTGTCCGCGAGCCGCGACTTTAAAAATTAACTGCAAAAGACGCCATTTACGCCATGTTTTTAGCAGAAATGTCAAGCTGATGGAGATATTTTGTGTTTGTTTTGTGTTCTTTTTTTAAAATGTTTTATCCGTGGTCACCGTTCACTGCCATTGTACTGGATGAGGCTGCTACCCTGTTTCTCCTAAAACTCCAGGATTGTTTTGTGAACTGAAGATCTTCACCCGTCATCACATCAGCATAGGGGCGAGTTCATATTGAGTGGCTTATTCTGGGAAAGTGGAATATCGCTTTAAAGTTTTTATAGGTGGTTAACAATGGAATCTTCTGTATCGTGGTCATATTAAGTTGAGTTAAGGATTAGCCAATCAGATACGTGATTCTGCATCAATGTAGTGACATAATCAGGAGTTTGCAGCCCAAACAAAATTACAGCCTGTTGATTTTCCAGCTTCAGTTGGACATTAAAATTCTAAGGTTATGTTGTTACATTGATATACAGTCTATGGCTGCAAAGTCTCTCTCTTGTATTGAGTTGTGGGTGAATATTCGGCTAACATTATTTTTTATATATTGGGGAGATATGGAGGAGGGAGGCAGAGATCAGTAGTGAGTCATAAAAAAAATAACAAACACACCCAGTATTTTGAGAGCAGACATCTGGGCACATTATGGATTTTACGAACATACTGGGAAGCATGACCTGGACAAGATGCACACAGTGTGTAAAATCTGCCTCACAAAAATAAAACTTAAGCAATGGTAATACAACGAATTTGAGGAACCACATGAACTATTTTCTCTTTGAGCTACAGTCTGCAACCATAAAACTGAAGTCCATCTCTGAGAGAGGGAAGAAAAATCACATTTTTAAAAAAAAAGAAAAAGAAAAATGCATGAGAAAACAGCATTATGAAATACTGTAGTGATGCAGAGATGTCCCAAACTTTGTTTGGTACAGATCCCCCAAAATATCACATCACTATGGTTTTAATAGTTTTTTTCCCAGTAAAAACAAAACTTGTGATACAAAAATGATCCCATTCCCACTTATTGTGTCACATATCACAATTTCAGTCAAAATCATTGCAATATGACCTTATTGCCATATCATGCACCCCAATAAAAGGGATCTATTTCAATCATTGTATTAACTGATGAAAAACTCCCCATGGCAGTTACATTGAAAACTGAGGATGAGATACACTGATCTGTGTATATGAATCGTTGATCATTGACAGGTGAATCATAATCAAATCATGATTGATCCAAAACAACTCACAATAAGTGCATTCAACCCCAAAATTGCAAGAATCACGCAAATATAATACAAATACATCAACTTCATTAAATATGCTGAGCTGTTTCAAGTGTAACACTCAGTCACAATAAGAGATAAGAGAGAAATCCTGATCTCTCATATGCCGAATGTTCCAGCAGACCCTACCAATAGGTTTAACACTGTAAGTAAAGTGTAAGCTGGTATATTCATGACATTATAGTGGAATGTGCATTTAAATGATAGATTTTAAGTGGAATTTCTTTGCCACAGTCTCTCCCAAGAGTGCCGCTGGCAGACATGCAGCTACGTTATTTATCTCTAGTTTTTAACGTAATTATTGTAAGTAACAACATAATTTTTCACTTAGAAATGACATAAATGAGCTAGCACGTTAAGTATACCTCAAGCAAAGGTTATTTGAGTAAACTGTTAGTGAATGGCTAATACTAACGTTATCCTGCCGGTGCTACTCGCTTATAACAAATCAAAAATGTTTCTTACGTCCAACATGGCCCTTGTTCGATGGTCAGAGTTGATCTGTTCCCGCAGCTATCAGGAAAATAAACAAGATACATTAGGAAACAAAAGTTAACTTGTAGACATTCCCATTGATTAGCAATAACGCTAATGCTAACATAAAGCGAACAGCTTACCGTGGACTTCTTGTGTAGCATTTCTTTTGTTTTGGCGTCCATTAACCTCTCTTTCTCTTCGTGATAGCGCCGCTGCTGCTCTAAAATAGTCTCCATGATTTATAAATTTGGCTTGTGTTTAATTAAGGTAGGACACGGCTGCTAACTGGTTAGCATACACACTAAAGCCCCGCCGTATCGGCTACGTTTGTTTTCAATGGCGCATGTTGAACGGAGGACGTCCGTCACTGTAACTGGAGGTAGAGAAACATGGAGGGATTCAAAGGTTCCGCAGTGGTGACATGTCGGCACAAACCATTGACAATAGTAATTAAGATGTCAATTAGCCTGAGTAAAATATCAATTGTTTGGTTTACACTTGGTATGTGATACAAATAGTCAAAGAATTACGCAAGTTGGAGGAAATACGCAATTTAGTTATTTATGTATGGTCACTTGAAATGTTTAGGGCTCTTCCTGTGGAGTTTTAAAACTACTGTTCATTTCAACTGTATGCATAGTGCATTCATGTGGTGTTGTAATGAAATTTTATTTTGTTATACAAGTTCCCGAGTTCATATATGCAGAAATATGGTGAACGAGATTAAATGTTTGATTGATAACTTTTTTTAAATTCACGTATTGTATAACATTTTGGTCATGTGTAATTTGATATAGTATTTAGTTGTAACCGTTAGTTGCTGTCCACATAGAGTGACCTTAATTAATTAGAAATGTTATGTGTTAACTTTAACCCTGATAAATCCCCTACTCTACAATAGTCTCCCCTACTAACGATACTAGTAGGATCCATGTTATTTCCAATTTACTACGCAAAAGCACATGAACACACCAGAGTTGGAATAACGACTGCCCATCTCGAAAACTGGGACCGTCCGAGGAGCACGTGAATGCACTTCAATTAGCCCCAGTGTCTTGGATGGTGATGGGGTAGCGGTGAACCTCGGCCTCCCTCCAGCTCCATTGCTGTAATCTGGCTCTCTGTATTTGAGTATCTGGCCTGCAATTCGTTATGATAGGAAATCGGTTCCGTTCTGTTGCACACTTTTCAAAACAAGATGGGTTGGCAGTTCTCTTTAGCACTTCCTTTGTAGTCTCCATTATCATCAAAGCAGAGCTGCCATAACGCCTCACAGAGCTCACGGTCTGCGCACGACTCGCATGGGAGCGCGCACGCGAGGCGGTCTGATTTGTCAAGCTGCGGCAACAAAAGAAAACACGGAACTGACGAGTCTCTGTTCAAACATAAAAGACTTATTAGATGTTTGATGGAAAAAGTCAGTAAGCTACTGTGATGTGTATGGTAATGTGTTATTTTGAGGAAAAACGATTAAATGAATTAAAATTAAACAGCAAAGACTAAACAAAAACTACCAACAGCAGATAAAGTATAAACGGTCATCCAGACAAGTGATCAAGCTACAAACATTGAATTAGACGGTTTACAAGCGCCAAAATCACCAAAATGTCCGGTTGTTGCATGTACAGTTGTCAGAATCAATATTCCACTGGTTGACTCAAGATGTACAGGATTATGACAGGATTACGACTATTTTAGAGTAATCGGCGTGAAAGGGTCTATTGAGTGAGCCTGTTGGGCAAACACCCAGGGGCCCAAAGGGTCCAGGGCCCCTCTGCACATAAATGTATGGCCTAACAACTACAAAGAGACACAAACCGACTACAATGCCAATGAATGAGGAGATGCAAAATGACAACGAGACTCAAAGCGACTACATAGAGATGCACAACTACAAAGAGACACAAAACAACTACAAAGAGACATATAATAACCACGAGGACTTGTAAATTGACCACAAGAGAGACTCAAGATGACTACAAAAAGATGTATGACTACAAAGAGACAGAGAATGACCACAAGAAGATGCAAAATAACTACAAAGAGACAAATGACTACACAAAGACACAAACCAAAGAGAAATGAGGAGAAGCCAAATGACCACAACGGGGGCACAACAAGCAGAAAGAGACACAAAATAACAACAGAAGTGCAATATGACCACAAAGAAACCAAAACAACCATAAAGAAAAAAAGACCAACACAAAAATTGCCACAAAAAGACACAAAAGACCTCAAAATGACCACAAAATCACCACAAAAAGACAAAACTGCATAAAGATACATAACTATGAAGACATGTAAAGCGACTATGAAAAAATGCAATCATTAAGAAAAGATGATGGGCCCAGAGGTCCATTGTCTCATTCTGTCCTTAGTCAATGGTTACCAGTATACCGGTAACCATGACTTTAACTTTTGCTGGCAACTATTATTTGATGAAGTGACTCTGTACAACAAACAGCATGTTATTTAAGATAAGAAATTCCCCAAATACAACAAAATAATATTTTTTATTTCCTTTTAACTGCATGCTTAATTTTCTTAATGAAACGAATGAAAAAGGAATCAAGGAGAAACAAACAAAAATTTGCCCACAAAGAAAAGAGATAAAAGCGAAAACGTGCTCATTTAGGCTTTTATTTTGGCAGCTGACGCCGGAAGCGGTGCGTGTAATTACAGCCAAGCGTTGACGGTCTCGGTTTGGCACATTCTCCAGCAGCAGTCAGTCAAAGCAACGGTCGGAAAGCAGTGGACAACCAGACGGTGTTACGGAATACGGACTATACAGTGGACATTATAACACATTTTACTTGCCGCCGTGCGTCCAGCCTGCTCATACAGGTGAGTCGGCCATATTCTTGTCTAAACATTCAACTCCACGAATTGAATAAAGGTTTATTACGTTATCTTCTGGAGGGAGGGGGCGGCGGCGGCGGCGGTGGTGGTGGTGGTGGTAGGAGAGGGGGGCATCCATTCTGTCTTTTGTGCTGGAGCAGATTTGGCAGTGGTCAGCGCCAGCTCGGGTAGGCTAGATATCTAGCTAAAGTGTGTTATTGAGCTCCATCCCATTCTGTCCACATCAAGATGTCTCACACCGAGGCTGTCTTGCTGTTAACCCCTCGCAGAAAGCCTGTAAGCCGGGGCACCGGGGCGGCGAGTGCCCGATACTTACCTTTCTGTGTGGTGCTGAATGAAGAGAACGCCTCGCCGAACTCCGTTCAAAATATCAATAATTTTATATTACTCCTCTTTAACCGCGTGTATATACTTTACGGGGATGCCATTTAAAGGCCCTTTAAGGTCGTTAACAGCTACTCTTTCATTCGGTGTACATTCATTGTACCAAACTACACTTCTAAGACCAATAAAATTGAAACTTCTATGATAGCTCTCCAGGTTGTCCCACAGCCTTTACCACAGGAACACACGAGCTTAACGAGCAGTACCAACCAAATAGACGAGTTCAAATGTTGCTTTTAAGAGCTAGTGTTGTTTACCATAACAAACTTAATGTCAGAAAAGGTTTGCCGTTTTTTAACATCTCTAAACACAATTAGCACAACATCCGTTTGTTGTGGACCATACCATAAACACAATTTGTGTTGTTTTCACAGAATTTACAGTCATTTAACAGGCTTCTAAAATGCTCACATTTCCTTTGCATACAAGCTTGTTAACGCCAAAACGACGGATCTTATTTGCACACACCATATCAGGAATGAAAAACAATTAAATTATGTTTTAAACCTCTATATTCAACATCAACAGCTTTGAAAGCTGTACAGCTGTTAAGCATCTGACAAATCATTGCAACACTGAGAAGAAGCTGATTTGTGGAAGTTGTTTAAAATAGACCATCCACAGCTGATTGAAATCTCAATTGTTTGTTTGTTCAATGGACAGAACAACACATAAAAGCAGAGGAAGAAAAAATATTGTCTGGGAAAGGGAGAGGAGTCGGTGGAGGAAAATGACAAGTGTCCCTTTTTTTTAAAAACTGTATTTGTGTATTTCTACACATTTGGAACCAAAGGGCATGTATGTTGAATTAAATTAAGCCTTTTGCTGCTGCAGTTCTGTCACTTGCTGTTTTTTCCAGCCTGGCATCAGCAGACTAATTCCTGCCAGAGCAAATGAAAACATGAGCTCGGTAGATTTGTCGGCAGGCTGTTTTTTTTTTTTCTACTGTACATTCTATTGCAGTAAGTAAAGATAACTGATTCACCTTTTAGATAATGTGTACCAAAACTGCACACATTTGGCACTCAATCAAAACACAGAGCTGTGGTTCAGAGCAAAAAGAAAGTGAATATTGTTTATTCTATGCAGGTGGACTGACACTTGAAGTGTAAAGCAGTTTTTCTGATGGCATCAACTATTACTATATTGAAAGTCATTCTGCTATGAATGAATGTCCCTCTTGGATAGAAAATGTGCTTGTGTTTTGAAAGAATGATTTTATATTGAGCCGGATTTGTCGGATTTGTCATGTTTTGACAGTGTAAGTGTATGTAGAGGACTTGTATTGCATATTAAAATGTAGAGTTGATGTTTAATGAGCAAAATATGGCTTTGAGCTGAAAATTAAAGGGATAGTTTGGATTATTTAAAGTGAGATTGTGTCATTGTGTTACCTACAGTAGATGCTGTTCGATATGCCCGCACTTTGGAGACACAGTGTGGAAGCTAAGCAATGTACTGCTGTGGACAAGGTCAGCAACAAAACATATTTTAGCCACTTAAAAAAGGTCCCCTAAATAAATAAATAAATAAATAAATATTAGTATAAGTGTACGCTATTTAGAGCATTTTCTGTGCTTCACTTTGCTGTCAGAGAGTCTTTTCTGATGGGAAACTGCTGTTATACAAGACTGACATAACATGCTCTACAAACTAACCAAACTCCATAGGAAAAATTAATAATTTTGCCTTGCAAAAGGAACACAGGAGTCGCTGATTTACTGCTGCCTCGATTCGTGAGTTAGTTTTTATTATTCTGTGACTCCAGTGAATCCTAACTAACACCAAAGACACACAATAACACGGACAAACTAACATATCAAGGCAGCAGTAGATCAGCAGCTCCTGTGTTCCATGAGGTAAAATGACTGATTTTCGTCCATGGAGTTTGGTCTGGAGAGAGTGATGTTTGGCATATATATTGTCCATTTCCTGTCAGAACAGGCTGTGCGATGGCAAAGTAAAGCAGTGAAAATATTCTAAATATAATGTACACTTAAAATGACGATTCTTTTTCTAGGTGTACCTTTTTTCTGTGTCTAAGTGTCTAAAATACCTTTTGTTACTGACACTGTCCACTGCTATTCATTGCTTAGCTGCCATGCTGGTTCCTGTGTCTGCCTCTTCTACCTGTAATGTAAAATACAAATTTACAACTTGTTTGTGAAATTTGACATGTTACACACACACACACACACACACACACACACACACCAGGGAAGGGCATGTATTGGGACTGTGGCTTCTCTCTGGGGTGTGATTTTCTGTTGGCCTGCTCAATAACACACAATTTGGAAAGCCTCACCTCAGCTGATAGTTATGGTCGAGGTGTTTTGACAGTTTTACACCTGAAGGGGGGGAAAAAAAACGTTTGTCCAATCTCTTGTGGCAAGAGAAGCACATAGATTTACTGCTCTGTCTGCAACTTTTTACTCTGTCCTCACCTGACAACTGGGAACATGTTGTTTCCCACACGTGATAATAACAGCTTACCCTGAGAGGATTCCATTCAGCAGAGCGTGTAACATGTTATAACCTTTGAAATGATGCCTCTGTGTCACCCTAACCCGTCTAATCCCGCAATTATCTCCCATATCAGCTCACCACCAAATGCAGTTAATTGCATCAGATAGCCTGTGTGCAGTGGCTGTTTGTCAAATGTCAGAAGCCGAGTCAGCTCGCCAAAGCCGTTGTCATGTTTATTGAACAATCTGTCCTTACTTCTGTCCAATTTGATATTCATTTCAGCTCAACAGCATGCAGCTGGGGAAAAAAAAGCCCTCGCACTCGTTCATCTGTGTCATACATTTTTCATAGCGAAGCAGGGAATGTAAATAGAGGCATTCACCTTGAGCTTCACACACACAGACACACACATACACGCACACACAGCCACGCAGTGATGGAGGAATTGGATTTAGTGAACATGACCTTGTAGGTGTCTTTTATTATTGAGACTGGAGGCTTGTGACCGGCAGACGTTCAACTCGGCTGATTCTGAGGATGAGTGGTGACAGATCTGAGGTCTGTGTTTAACTTGTCATTCCTGTGGGTGTGAATATATGTAGGGAGATGCAGAACAACCCTCATAGAAGAGGAATGGCTTTAGTGGGGTTGTAGTTAACCGTAATCTGTCTCTTTACCCATTTACTTAAGCTAACAGTTCTTGACTAATTGATTAAAAGAGAAATCTGTAATATATGTACTGTAATAAATCATAAAATGACCATGATGTCATGAGAGATCTAGGAAACATGTTAAGTTGAAATACTCGCTTCTCTCAATGCTGCAGCCGCGGGCCTTTCAAATTTCTATTCTAGGCTGGTATAACTGATTTTGTTCGCCTGTTTCAGTCAGTCAGGCGGGCAGTTCCTGAACCAATACCAGCACCATTAAAGGGATACTGATACCAATAGAGTACTTCAAGTAGGAAAAGGATTGAACGCAGGTAGTGTTTGACTGTAGACGTTTAAATACTACTTGGTACACGGTTGTTTCAATCGTATTGAGCACTGATACCCAGCCCTATTGAACTCCAGCTCCAGGGTGTGTATTTTCAGAGCTGGGGGCTTTTGTTTTCAGGATAACGGGCTCAGCTTTACATTGACAGACAACTGACAGTTATAAACAGCTGATCAACTTACACTGGGGGACTCGTCGCTTGTCGGGAGTCAGAATATGATGTTGCACTCATCTTGTGCTCCTGCTAAGTGTGAGTGCAGCCTGCAGGCAAACTGCCTGAGCTTCACGTCTGTGATTATGTCTGTCGATTCAGTTTACTATCATAGAAGACAGAAAAATACTCATATTTGTGAAGCTGGAAACCAATGAAAATTTGACACGTTTGCCTTAAAAGTTATTTAAAGGGACAGTTCACCCTAAAAGCAAAAATACATGTTTTCCCCTGGCCTGTAGTGCCATTTATCCACCTATATATTTTTGGTGCAAGTTGCAGAGTTTTGGAGATATCAGCCAAAAATCATGACCCAGTTATTCAAAATTGTCCAGAGACCTTGTTGTGAGCAGTGTCATGCAGGAACTACTTCCTTTCTATTAGAAAGGAAGTGGTTCCTGCAGATTTTACTGCAGAAAGAAAGTAGTTTTCTACATGAAACTGATCACAACAAGGCCTGTGGATTATACTGGGTCATGATTTCAGGAAAGAAACATTGGTTTTCAATTTCTCAAGCATGATTTGTGCCATGTAGTTCCATTATATTGGAGAGAAGGCAGACATGTCGATTTAATAGCTCCAAAATTCTGCAGCTCGCGCCAAAACTATCTAGATGGATAAACAGCACTACAGGCCAGAGGAAAAATATGTACTTTTGATCTTGGAGTGAACTGTCCCTTTGAAAATGAATACATTTTCAACATTGCTGCCAATTACTTATCTGTTGATCGGCTAATTAATTAATAGACAAAAGACGGCGCCTGCAATCCTCAGGTTTTCACAAGTCACACTTTATTTTTAATAAGAGTAGAGTTATAATCAAGGTAATGTTGGTTTTGTTAAAAATAGTACTGTTTTTGAATAAAAGGAAGTGAAAGAACTCCCGCAGACGAGGCCAACATGACCTTCATTGGGTTAATGAACAAGCATTACCACGGTCTCGTACTTAGATGCTGAGTGAATCATCCAACAAAAGGACACCTTATAATTCAGGTAATTAGCTGAAAGGACACATATTTTCCTTAAAAAAAAATAACTATGTTTTTTGAAGACAATAATTTTATTTAACCTTTAAAATATTGACATGAACAGAATTGCTCCCCTGAAAGCAAAAAAAACAAAAAACAAAACAGTAAAAATAACAGTGTGCATAATTTCCAGTTCATTCTAAAGCGTGTCTTTCCAAGTATTCAGTATAAGGGCTCCATAGACGAGTGAGTTTCTTGTCCTTCTGTTTCACATTGTAAGTCACTCACAATTCCTTTGTTCTCATTCTTGTACAATGTATGTCTGTGTTCTTCCAGAACAATGCATTTATCCTCGCGGCCTGCAGTCTTTACCCGTTACATGGCTTAAACATTCAACAACCTACTTCCAGAACCACTGTAGCCTGAGGCAACGTCTTAATGCACCTCTATTCATTTAACACAGCGCTTGATGCTTCCATCCTGTCACATGTGAGAATTTGCTGCTTTTCTCTGTTCTCATGTTTGATAGGCTAAACAATGAATCATCAGATCAAAAAAAAAGCAGCATTTTAATTCATAATAAAGTTAAGCTTTAGTTGCAGCTTTAAATTTAATGAATGCTTTTTATTCTTTTATAATAAAAAAAACTCAACACTTTCTAAAGAATGATGGTGTTATTAGTAGATATGGGCATGATAATCAGGCATGCAAGTCTGATTAAACATTTGATGAATTCCTGACTAACCACACATCTACAGTACACACAGTAACTGAATCTGCCGTAACCCCGAATATGAGACTAAGCTTGAAATCACTGTTGAAATAATTTAATTGAAAAATAAATTCTTTGACAACAATTATGATCTTCCACTTAATATTTTTTGGGGGGCATTTTCTGGGTTCATTTGAGAGCAGACAGTAGAGAGGTGACAGGAAATTACACTAAATAAAGGTCCCCCCTTGTGTCAAGGCAGAAATATTGTGGTTCATAGTTGCTTCCTATACCCCACCAGATGTATTAAGACTTTTATTAAGCAAAAATGTGCAAAAATTCACTGCTTCCAGTCCCTCAAATGTAAGGATTTGTTACTTTTCTTATTGCAAACTGAAAGTCTTTGGGTTTTGGACTGTGGGAAATGACAAACGAGGCATTTCAGTTACAAAACCATTCATAAATTAAGCATAAGAAGTTCTCTGACTTTTTATAGACCCAACAACTAGTCAAGTTAATCAAGAAAATAATTGACCGATTAATTAACAATGAAAATAATCATGAGTTGCAGCCCTAAACTCAAGGTCCACTTACAGTATTAGATTTTTCTGGGCCTTTCAACCATCCTCATCTGCAGATTGAGTTTGCTCAGTTTTCTACGAGCTGTTATTTCGTAATTTCATCAGGGCTGACCTGAATGTTTCTACCGTTGGTATTCATTGTCCAAATCAGTATTCCAATGCTGTGTGGGGTTTTTTTTTTTTTTTTTTTTTTTTTTCGTGTTTTTGTTTTGAAGAGAGGAAGAAGATGTTGCATCATCTGCACTGAAAAAGAGGTGAAAGAATGGCAAAGAGTGAGAAATGGTGCGCCTTTGTGGTGTTTAATTAGTCTCACAATCCATGCACATAAACACCAGGCACGTGCACGTGAACTTTAAGTACTTGGCTTAAAAGTTATTCATCAGTTCAATCAGAAGAATGTTAAACCAGTTAACCTATAATGAAATTCAAACCGGCAGCACTGGTATCAGTGGTTGATTAGACCAACAGATGAAAGATCCAGCAATAAAGATGCAGAACACCTTTTAGATGGGTGTGTCTTTGTGTGCTCAGAGTGTACGCATTAACACCATATGTGTGTCCTCGCAGTGTCAGCATGTCCAGTGAGGTGCAGCCGAGGCCGGACGACAGCCCCAACACCAGTGGGGGAAGCTCGGACGCCGAGCAGAGGGAGGCGGCTCCGCCGGAGCAGCCAGGCCCCGAACAGCGGGATCAGGCCCAGCCCAAGAAGAAGGAGGCCAAAATCTCCAGCAAGACCGCCGCCAAGCTCTCCACCAGCGCCAAGAGGTAGATCTGCTGCGCTGAGTCTCTTTTACTTTGTGTCCTCTGTTGGGTGTGTTCCCACGCTGAGCTGGTACCTCGACTGTTCAGCTGTTCAAGTTGGTCTTTTATCACTTACTAATCTTAATGATGCATGTCCCCATCTTTGGTGCTCTCTACTGATTTTCCTAGATATCATCTGTCAATCAAAGCTGTGCAGTCAATGTTGTCATTTTCAGTGGACGAGGCTCGGTGATTAAACTGTATGTTGATTAATTGTTAGGTGATCAACAGAAAATTAGCAGTTCACTTCTGATAAATTGTGTTAGACCTTTCTCAGGCCAAAATAGCAAACATTTTCTGTAAGGATGAGATATGTGAGGGCAGAGTTGGTACCCTGTCATTGTTTTGCAAGTTTTGCAAGTGTCAAGTTTTCGCACAAAAAAGTTTCGCAGTTTCAAGTCCTAAACAGGTCATAATGCGCTCTTCACTGTATGTAATGCCATTTTAGCAACTGAGAATCAACCTAAATTTGTGACTCAAGTCTGACTGCAGTGTGTGAGAGTGTGTTGCTTTCCCTCGTGTCAGTGTAAACTGAGTATTTTTTGTGTTTTGGACTTTTAGTTGGCAAAAACAAAGACCTTGTCTGTGAAATTATAATGGGGATGTTTCCTTATTACATTTAATCAATTATTTTAAAAAATAATGGGGACATTAATCAATAATGAAAATAGCCATTAGTTATTGTGCTAATGAGGTTTGATTTTTCTGTGGCTGACATTATTTTCTTTGTCCACTCAGCCATTGACTTGTTTTTAGTTCTCCTCTCACAAACAAGCTGGTGGACATAAAAGCATCACTTCCTCTGCATTCAAGGCAACTTCCTGAGAAGGTCCCACCAGACACCTACGCTACTAAATCATGACAAAGAGCTGTTCTTTCCTTGTTTATTGAGCATCGTGTTGTCGTGTCGTAGCACTGGTTACGACTACAGCAGCACTGTGTCCTCTTTGAGCCAAGGCAACACTGAAAGTAAAGGTTTTAATGTTATAATTGTGCTAAAATGAGCTTCATTATGTGTTGATAGCTGTTTGGAGCACAGTTGTGTACACACATGGCACTGTTGGGTTTTCACCACCAAGTTATACTCACCCGATCACATCTTAAAGGCTGCTGCTGCTTATGATGATGGTGTTCACCGTTGGGAATAAACACAGAATTGAGCAGGGAGGAGGCTGCAAACCAGTGCCAGACATTTTCATTTTAAATGCACCCCTGGTGTTTTCTTGTTGCCCAGTTCCCTGATACAACACAGCACTGATTCAGTTTATAACCAGTTCATGGCAGGTTGGCATTGGGTATCATGGGGTGATGGCACGGAACAACAGCAGTTGTTATCTGATTGGTGAATAAGCCTGCCAAGCAGCACAGCCAGTCCGGATGGTGTGTTGATGCTGATATCAGAGCTGTTGAGAGAGACGTTGTTGTTCTCCACACTCTGCCACTTATTGACAGCCGCGGTGCCAATAATCATGTTTCTATCAACATATTGTTATGTGGATTTTGAAGTATTGCATTAGAAAATTTGGATGGAAAAGGCACAGTTTGAAAAAACGTCAGTTTCACAGAAAGGTTCATATGCTCGTTTGAGGCAGTTTTTGCCTTTTTCGAAAAAGAGTTAGGATGGAAACACCTTTTCCAAATGAGTTGCAACTTAACAAACATTCAGCTGACATGACTGATTAGTTGCCTCCGCAATGAGAAAAGAAGAAGCTGTTTCCACTGTTAGTGTCAGTTGTTCCATGAAAGAGTACAGCTTGCCCAATTGAAAAGAATTCCTGAATCTCTCTCTCCATTTTTCCCTCATTGATGGCCAAGAAAATTGGTTTTGTCGATTCTTTTTCTTCATCTTCTTTTACTTCCTTCTTCCCCTTGTTCTACAACTGCTTTTGTTTCCTGTTCTACTTCTTCAACTCCATTTATGAACAGCCTAAACTGCCAACTTCTGATGAAACTATGCTTAGTTTATTTGCTCCAAACCAGTTACCAGGAAATGTGCCTAATTCACATTTCCTTTTTTGTTTTTTTGCGGCATTTCAAAAGTTAGCACAAGAAGCAATGCCGCTAAAACGAAAAGATATAATCAAGGCTGACCAATTGATCACAATATTAGTGAAATTGTAGTGTGGCTAAGTGCAAAATCCGAATTGCTCTACGAACCAGGACCAAATCACAATTTTTCGTAGAAAGAGAATTGTGTGAGAAAACAGCATTATAATGAAATACTGTAGTGCTGCATAGTGCTCTGGCCTAAAAACCTTGTTCCTCAGATGAAAGAAAACATGTTTGTTTGGCACCGAACTCAACAAATATAACATAATCATGATTTTAATAGTTAGTAGTTGTTTTTTTTCCCAGTAGAAATTAAAATTGTAATGCAAAAAAATGATCATTTCCTCTAATCCAATCACAATTTAAGTGAAAATAATCACAGTATGGCTTTTTTTTTAACCATATTGTGCAGCCCTAGACATAATTCACCTTGTCTTAATATTAAATCATACATGGAGTGTGCAGTGATCAAGGACAAAGAGAGAGTAGGCCATGCACACACAAAAAACTATTATAGATGCTGGATCAAAAAAGCAATTTGAAGGCAAAACAATCAGACAAAAGATCTGCACTGATTGCACTGAAATCAGATCTTTGTTAGATCAAAATGTTGCTCCGATAAAATTGTGGGAGCTATCAGTACAGCGTATTGTAATCAAACCTGAAAGAGTGGGTGGAACAACTCGAGTCCCACTAAAGGAGCATGGTCACCTGTACTTAAAGTGCCCACCTTAAACACCATAGAGTGTATTTTAAGACAATCTCTCCTGGAAGACATTCACAGTGTTCCATGTGAAAAGAGACAGATAGTTGTGTAAAGACTGAAAAAAGAGAGCTAGGGAGAGGAATTGAAACCCTGGCTCCTTTCTTCGCACAGCTGGATAATCACGACGTGAAGTGGGTGTGAATGACCGATAGTCGGTTTTGGAAAGTTACAGAAACAGTTGGACACAGACGCCCTTAATCCGATGTTCGAAAGGTGTAGGAGGAGGATGTTTTCAGATGCTGTTTGGCCATCCGACATGCACTGTGGCTGAATCATACTGGCATCTTAAGGGTCATAGTGTATATGGGAGAAAAACAAGCACCCTCCTCATACTGCCGTCTCAGGAAAAATATTACTTGTACAGGATTGTTTCAATGGCACAAAACTAAATCTAAACCCCACATTGGCCAGCATATAGCCTGTAGTCTGGTAACTGCTATCTTTCTGGGTCATAACTCCCTGGGATCTATAGGACTACTTTAATGAAAGCCTCTGTAAATATTCTGTCCTGGGGAAGAAATCCCGCAGCACAGAGGAAGCGATACTTGGTTTGCCTCTGACTTCAGCCACAGCAGACTGTTAGAAATAAATACAGCCATGACTTCTTATCACCAGAGATGGCTACAACATAAAAAATAAGGACCTAGAGGGTTACCACTTTATAGGAAGGCTGACAGGCACAGAGTTATTTAGTTGCGTTTCAGTGCTACTTCCTGTAATAAATCACCGGCTGCTCTGCACACAAGCCACAGCCAGTGTTTTCCATCATAAAAACTCTGCTCAGATGATATTGACTGATTTGCATTTGTCGAGGCATGCAGAATGTAATAGTTTAGGGCTCGCAGTGTCTCATGGGATTATCAAATGCAACGAGCTGTGGAACATTTAGAGAAAGCAAGTGTTTGGTTAAAGACGAGCGCGAGGAACTAGCAGTGTAACCAGTGCTTTTCCCCGCGGATTTTCTCGGCCTTGTTCATTGCACCACTCTCCCTAACAGGTCCCCAGCTTCAGCCGTCAAAATGTGCCACCTCAGGAAATACTGCAGATAAAATTACACAGCACGCACTCGAGCTGAGAATCATTCCATAACCGTGGAGATTGTATTACAGGCTCCTTTGCAAATATATGTCTTTTTTTCCCCCTCCTTCCCCAAGCGAGTCATGTGCAGTCATTTCCCCACTGAGGAGAGTTTAAAGGAAAATTCCCCCTTGGATACTCTCACTGTGTTCTGTATCATCAACCAATGATGTACACTCCATCCCGGGAGTTCTTTTATGATGAATTGTTGTAATGGATGTCTTTGTACCTACATTCCTTTTGTTGGCCTCGTATTTAATTCTTCAGTCAGGTCTACAGATTTGTTTTTCATTTCTCAGAGTACTGACAGGAGAAAGAAGCAGTAGTTTGTACTACTTTTATTTTTTATTTTGTACATAATACAAGATATATCATACCTGTTAACCCTCAGGTTTTTCCTGAAATTATCCCATATTTCACCCCTTTCTCCCGCTGTCCTCCCGTGTAAATATTTTCTCGTAAATCTCAAATATTTTTAGCCTTTTTAAAAAACAAAACAAAAACCATAGCCTGCTGGGCCTATTTGATGTGTTCCCCTCCTTAAAACACGTAGCTGTATCTAAACCATTAGCTGAACAGCTAGTGACAAGAAGTCATTCAATCAAATGACTCCCACCAATAGAAGAAGAAAAAGACGACGAAGAAAATGATGATGACGACGACGAAAGCTGCAAAGGAGATGATGATGATGATGAAGAAGAACACACAGAAGAAGACAAAAAAGAAGAAAAAGAATACAATGACAAAAAACAGTGAAGAAGGGAAAAAAAAGACAAAGAAGATGACGAAGAAAAATATGAAGAATACAGAGACAAAGAAGAAGACACCAGGGATGAAGAAGACAGCAGTGATGACGAAGAAGAAAACAAGAAAGGAGGACAATGAGGAAAACAACGGCAATGGCAAAGAAGACCAATAAGAAGAAGAAGAAGACGGTGAAGAGGAAGACGATAAAGAAGACGGTGACGAAGAAAACAACAAAGAAGAAGTGGACAGTGAAGATGGTGAAGAAGACGATGAACACCTGATGGATATGACGACGGAGAACAGTTCGACGACGAAGAAGAATACGATGAAGAAGACAGGAGATGATGGTGAAGAAGAGGAAGACAACCAAGAAGAAGGCAGTGAAAAAGAAAATGGCATCGACAAAGGAAAATAAAGAAGAAAAAGACAACGGCAAAGAAAATGATAAAGAAAAATACACCAACGAAGAAGATGGCAGTGAAGATGTTGACGATGACAAATAAGACAATGATGGAGACGACAGTGGCTAAGAAGACAACGAAGAAGAAGATGAAGAAGGTGAAGAAGAAGACCAAGGAGAAAAAGAAGACAACGATGCCAAAGAAGATGGCGAAGACAGCAAAGAAGAAAACAATGAAAAAGACAACAAAGAAAAAGAAGAGGAGGATGCAAGGATGGATGAACGTGACAGGGATTGACAGGGATGAAGAACGTGCCCAAAAAGGCCAAAAGTCAAGTTCAATTTCATCAAATGTTGGGAGAGTTATCTGTACTTCATGAAAAGCAACGTCAAAGTCATGCTTTGTGTAAAATATGCCACACAGATTTAAGTATATCACATGAAGTGAAAAGCAATTCACGTCACTTAAACTTAATATAGGAACTAGTTAATCCAGTCCTTTTTGGACTGATATTTTACAGCAAGTGTTTGCCTTGCGGCGATTTTAGGCTTCACGGTGTGTGCCCTCGTTTAAATGCAAGTTGTCAGGGTGGTGGCACGGTGCAGGGTGAGGAGACGGAAATCCCAGTTGTTGACAGGTATGAGATATACAGATAGTTCCATCATCACATCTGGCAAGAACCACAAACATTGCTCAAGATCACTGAATCACTGGATCACTGATCTTATTTTTCATTGTTGTTAAGTCATCCATGAACAATTTGCATTGCCTTGCTTTCAGTTTTACACATTGACTGCGAAGGAATATCTCTCCCTAATAACTCTGACAGATGTGTAGACAGAAGGACAGTCCCAAACCACATGCTTGCAATGGCGAGACAATTTGGACTGGATGGTAACTTCAGTAGTTTATCTCAAAATAGGGAACCAGTCGATTCTGCAGAGAAATTTGACCCAAATTATTTAGCGATTTGGAAAAAGTTTGCACTTCCTACATAGCCTAACTATTTTTACATTTGAAACTAGCCTTGATAATTACACTTGACAAAAACAAGATGGTTCTTTTTTCAAAGATAAATGTTAATGAAACCTGTCATCACCCATAATCCATTAATCTCTCTTCCATTCTGCAGATGCATGCTGTAGATTTTCTCTCCAGTGTACAATAAAATAGCATTTTAACACAAAGAACATCTCTCAAGCATCAGAGGAGATGTATTGTAGTGTAAGTGAGCCTCACGTTGCTTTGCAGTGCGGCTGTTGCACATCCATTCATTGCCACGTCGATGCTGAGACAATATATCATGTCAACATCGACTGCTCGTCTTTCTTCCCCCTCTCTCTTGAAATAGCAAATAATTTTTATGTCCCAGCTCACAAACAGCTGAGCGAACAGACGCCACGATCAATGAGAGCAGTCAATTATTTAGCATTTTTGATTTTATGACATCTCTGAACATTTTAGAGCTATAGCAGGGGAGCACGTGAAAACAAGATGCAAGTCCTTCACCATTGCTGCTGGCTAATGTAAAGTAGGTGTAGTACATTGAGAAAGGCCTTCAGTCATGGTGATGATCCTGTAGAGCTGTTAAACATGTTAAAAATACAGTCATCAAGTGCCACAAGCCCCTGCTCCATGAGATAAATTACACTTTGATAAATCTCCCTCAAATATTCATGTTTTTAACACATTCCAAGTGGCATGCAGACAACAGAGGAGCCGCTAAAGACAGCTAAAACAGAGCCAAGACATCTAAATCTAAATGATGTAATTCTTCTAATTATAATGCAAGAAATCATGGAGTTTGATGATTCAAATCTAAGCTAGCAAGTAATTCCTGCTGGGTTTAATTAGCTCCTCCACACAGCACTTTCACATCCAGACTGTGGAGGTCGGACAGAAGCAATATGTTAATGTTATTTTTTTCCAAAGCCTGTGTCATAACTAATTTGAGACTAGTGCTTTGAGACTGAATAAATTCCACATTCACACAGACTACCTTCATCTGTCGGAGAGGGCGACTGCTGCCTGTGATTAAGCCAAACATCCCTGCCTCCACTGTCAGTGTAAATGTGTTTAGTTGAACTCCGCCACCACAGCAATGTCGGCAGCGCTTAAGAGTGCAACACATAAATCAGCTGCCGGATTCGTCTATACTAAGTATTTCTGGAATATAATGGAATGTGGAATATTCCAAAGAGGGAAATTCAGGGAATAGAAGAAAGCAGATGTCTCACATATTCAATGCTTTTTGTTGTTTTTTTCAGCTAAACTGCAACAGAACAGTATGGAATATTCAACCATCTAGAAACAGCATATTAACAAACCAAGAAGAAAATAAATATTTTAGGTCATGGAGGCACTTTTACTTACAGTCTACAGATCACTGTGGAAGACACATGGATTAATCAAGACAATGGTGAAAATGGTTAGAAATGTATCTCAGTTGCTCCATCAAGAGCGTCAAAAGTCTAGCCTGGAAGCCAGATGAATCTTTGTGTTTTCACTTGGTCTGGCAGATTCGTGTGGCAACCCTTCCATTCAGGCAGAATTTCACCAGGCTTGCAACTGGTCGGGCCAGTCACAACCATTCATTCAGTATAGGGCGGGTTAATCCAGTCAGCAGGTCCGTCCAGTGTAATGCCTCTGGGCGGGTTCACACCAGCCTTTTTTAGTCCAGTTGAACCAAACCCTGTAGCACTTACCCCCTTGGTGCGGTTTGTTTGGGCTGGTGTGGACGCCAAACTCAAACTCTGTGTGCGGATCAAACACACTTTCTGGTCTGCCTCAGAGTGGTGCACAGCTCAATAATAAGGCTGGCCGGCTTGCCCAGGGCAGGTAAAATGCCATGTTAGGTTAGTAAACCTGGCAACTCACTTGCCTGACTGGAAGAGTGGTTAAAAAAAGAGTTGAAGTATAAAAATATTTTTATAATCATTAATCCTTAAAGTATTTTATTTTAACCCTTAAAGTATTCTACATGTGTGAACCCGCCTGCAGTCTCACAGAACTCAGATCGAACTAACAAATTAGGCAGCGTTGATCATATGTGAATCAAGATTCTGTTACTGTGTTGCTCATTTCACTCCTCAGATGTTTCAGAAACATATTTTACCGTGCTGTTTAGCTGTAATACAAGAAAGAAGACATTTTTGTGCCCTGCTTGAAAACGGACCAAGCACTGCACTATGTAACATGTTTTGTCAGTTTTATTTTGTGGGTCAATCCAGTTGTGTCCAGAGGCATTTTGTTCTGCATGCACTGATAAAGCCTCTTGGAAGTCGAAAACAAACAGTGATTCCAGGCATCCAGAGGTCTGTGAATGAAGCAGAGGTGGCACCCTCTGCATGGAGGGAATAACGACATTCGTAGCTGACCGAGTGATTGTAAAGTAACACCTGGATACAGGGTCCTTGTAGGCAAATCACCGGCATAGTTATGTAATGAATACTTAACCAGGGAGAAATTTGACCTCTCCACAGTCTATTCATTAAACCCCTTTTTCATGTGCCCGCTGTGGAAATGCTCCCAGCAGCCTTCTGAAAGGGTGAGGGGCTGAGACAGGAGGATAAGACCACAATCAGCAGCAAAAATTAATTAACCCAGATACATCAGATATGATTCCTTTATCCGACATGCCCTTTTGACATCAATATCAATTCATGCTCGTGTGTTTTTTTGTTTTTTTTAAAAAAAAAGGAAAATATTCAGCAGTGCGTCTCTGTGTTGATTTTGCGTGACAGGACTTATTCCTGCATCCACTCACAGCGCTCAGGAGCTCATTAGAAAATCAATGAGGTATTCAGTGTGTACACTTACAGATTGATTTCACAGGCAGGATTTATATAACTGTGTGTGTTTTCTGTTTGTGTGCGTGTGATTATAACACAGATCTTCCTCTCGTTTCAGAATCCAGAAAGAGCTAGCAGAGATAACCTTGGACCCGCCGCCAAATTGCAGGTAGGAGCCTGTTGATTGTGTGTTTTTAAAAGGCCTATTTGCTCCGACACCTGAGGCACTTTTGTGTGCGTGTGTGTGAGTGTGTCTGAGCTGTGTGAATGGATTGTGCCGGCTCAGTGAGTCACATGAATAGCATAGGTAAGCTATTGTGGCGTGTTTGCACCTCTGTTTGCACAGGCTGAAGCTCAGTGAATGGACCTTGTAAGCAGTCTGAGGCGTGAATCAAACAAAATAATAATAATAGAATAGATAAATATCTGTGCGATTGACCCGATTGGCTGTGTTTACCATCAGGATCACTGTAGCAACAGAGCCGTGCTCGCTCACACTCCCTAAGGGTGGGAAAGGCACTCTGCTGTGGCTCGACTGGTTTGCATGGTTTATTTTCCTCCCCGAGTCGGAGCGTGGTGAAAGACAGAGGTGCCGCACGCTCCTGCCAATCAAGATCCGAGTAAGAGCTTTCATTGTGTGCAGCGTTTTCGACGAGTCAGCGTTTGTTATTCTTCTCCAAGTGGTGACTTTTGGGAGCAGTGTCAGCAGGCAAGGGGAAGGTGGAGGTGTGACCGTGCAGCTTCTAACTGTGAGCAGTTCAGGCAGCAAGTCACTGACGTCCAGGCATTTCCTGTAGGGCTGAGAAAGCAGGGAAACTCACTGATGCATGCAGGCTGAGAAATGTTGGCCACAGCTGGATTTGGTCACTCCAAATATTTTTTACCCGACCCAAAAAATAGGAATGCACCAATCCAGTGTTTTCTCTCCCAGTACCAATTTCAGGACATCAACTCAGGGCTCTTTTTTTTTTTTGCCAAATTAGAATCTATAAACCTCATTATGTGAAATGTATTTGGATCACTCTTATGTGAGTGAACATCAGCCTGTAACTTCAATTAGCATCTTAATTATAAGTGGAGACATTCATACACCATCCTACCATTTAGGATTGTGCAAATTTTAAAAAGTGAGTGCTCAGAAGCTCACACAAGCGTAATGAAAGAAACACAAAAGTTCAAAAAAAGAAAAAGATCTGCAGGTCCGACCAGTGCTGTGAAAGTTAAAAAGCCTTCGTACAGATGGTTATTTCATAGTGGAATTCAGAACACACAGGTAATGCTTGCACATGTTAAAACAGAGCTGGGTCACAACCCACGCGTAGCAGCACAAACGGCCTTCTTCACCCTGAATAAAGGCTTTTTCGCTTATAGCCAGAGTGCCTTGGATCTTGAAGTTTTGCGTAAATTTTACTTTGATTGTTCTCAACAGTTTATAAGATTGTCAACCTCAGTTGTGAGGTTGTCAAAAGTTTTGAAACTTTGATACGTTTTCAATGCCACGTGTTTAAAATGATTTTTTTTAAAAATCAGTTAATTATCGTATTGAACGTACCAAAGCTATAAAAAAAAAAATATAAGTGGTCTTTTAAGACCTTGGTTTACTTCGGTCTTAGTTGTCCCACCTGAAATTTTGCTCGCAGCAGCAAAACCAGACAGTGTTCAGTGATTTTTTCTATACCTGCGCTGTCTGCAGGGTGTTAATTGCTGCTGTGGCATCAAAAGAGATGTTGATTTTTTTTTTATACTACTATTGTATTGTAGTTAAAAATTCTGTCATTGTGATTTTACTCAGTTATATTTGTACCACATTCTCCTGACCAAAGGGCAGATTCACCATCATGTTCAACTTGTATAATATGTAACGTGCACATCTTCTGCTGTGAGGTTACTGATGTTGCACAAAGACCTTACAAAGTGCTCTGACGTGCCGTGATGAACAATGATCTGAATATATGATGCACTCGTTGTCCTCTGTGCGTCCACAGAACAGCTGAGGCTACGGCTAAGGCCACATTTAAATTCACTGCATACGTCTGCAGCTCTTCATCACTTCACCCGTGCATTTTCTTTGTTTCGCTCACAAACCAAAACCTATTGGCTGAACTGACATTATATAGCTTCTCTGTAGGGCTCAAATCAGGGACAAGCCACCATTCCAGCAGTTTCTCTTCCAGTGTTATGACATCTAAACTCAAACTGAGTGCCCATCTGGTATATTGATAAGTACAGTAATATCATGTACCAGGATTGCTGCTTAAAATTGAGCCAGTGGTCCAGAATGAATGCAACCTATTGGAATTGCTTGTTGTTGTTTTAATTATGCTTATGAACAAACCTTATTTAATGTGGATCAGTCACATCTGGCCATCACCCGATCTGCTTAATTAGGGCATGATTAATCTCTCTAAACAGACATCTGCATGTGAATTTAGAATCTGTAGGCAAGGGAGAACATTTTGGTATCGGAAGCATTCTGGTTTCTGTTTGTAGTCTAAGTAGTATTGACCAATCACCTTTCAATGAGCTTTGTTGCCTGCAGGTAAATAGTGGAGAGTAAGGATGTTAATGATCAGTCATTTGTTGATTAATCAGCGTGAAGAATTTAACAAATTAAATATGTATTAACCCATAATGTTTGTTTTATGTGCTATTTCTCCAGAGCTCACAGGTTTTCTCACAGTTTAGTTTGATCCACACTGTTGGTCTAGAATTTGCAGGAATTGCACACCATTTGGAATTGTTAAGTTTGGTGGCACCATTCGTTGAATGAGGACAGACTGACAAGAGCAGCTGTCTTATCAAATATTAGTGATTAATTGATTAATTGGTCATTAAGGTGTTCAAAAATACGCAAAATTTGCAACCCAGGTGGAGAGCAAGAGATGGAAGGAAACCATTGGCTATTAGCTGATGACAGTTTAGCTTTTCATTAGCTTTTTAAAAAATATATCTACATTTATATGTACAGTAATTTTCTGTTTAGAGAAATTAGCTGAGCTCACATCTCAAGCTGCTGAATCGGAGTATAAACAATGACTCGCACACGGAAGAGAAAGTCTTGGCTGAATAGCTGCTAGTCAGATATCTGCTGGCTCTACCACGAGCCCCTAAACGTTGACCATCACCTCCGGAGGCTTTATCCTAATCAGGCCATCAGAATATTTTCTGATTTGGTGATTGTTTACCGTGATTAACGACTTCAAATGGCTCTTAATATGCACAGTATTTCTTTTTGGACAGTGTTTAACATTATAAATTAATAAATTCTGCTCAATTTTAACTGCTTTCTGACTGTTTTCTTAGTGTTAGAGTAGTCAACTAGTCTAAATTAAATTTTGCGTTTAATCGACAGGGAAATTAGTCGCCAGGAACATCCCTATCGGGTACACATCTCTGTAGTCTTAAGGGTAGTGACTGAATTATGTCGGTACTACCGAGTATTGATTCATGGTAAATCAATCTGTGTCAGATTTCGTTACCTGATGCCCAAGACTAAACCGGCCCAATAGCAACTGGACATGAGCCTGAACCAATACTAAAGGACAATTTACACCACCAGTGTTTTTTTCTCTTTGACACTCGCGCAGGTTGTTGGCCTTCCAGTGCCATAGCCATCTCTGGCCTCACGTTAGCCTTTATACAAATGATTCCAAAACACCATGGCTATTGGAGTAGTCCTTCTGTTGCCACAAGGTGTCGGAATCAGTATCATGAAAGATCATCTCTCACTTACAGCAATACCGTGTTTCTGAACAATAATTCCAGCTGGACAGTGTGAAATGGATGTGGAGATGATTGCAGCAATTCAGAGCTTCTTTCTTGGGAAGACTGAGAATAAACCTCTCAAGAGAACAGCTGCACCCATTGTTGGCATAGATTACAAACTCTGAAGATGTTTTTCTCCCCTATTGTAATTTTTTGACAAATGTTACATGGCTCACTGTGTTAACTCATCAAAAGGATGTAACATTTGGAATGGTGTTAAAAAGCCATTTCCCCTCAGAAAAGTTAGTATCTACAGGCAGCTACATCTCACCTGTCACACTTCTTGTGGTGTAAATGCACAGCCAGTGTCTTTTGGGCAGTTAGGAATGTCAGAAAATAACCTGGTAATATGAAGGAACTATCTGTCACAGTCGGAGAAGATCTCCCTGGCACGTCGTAGTCTGTTTGTCGGCTCCCCGATCTCAAAGACAAGGCTAATCTGGCTGAAGCAAGCCATTATGCTTCCTGACAAAGGGCCAAACAGCAGAGGGGGAAAAAGAAATTTCATGGGTAGACGTTTGTATAGCAAATGACATTTTTGTGCAAAGGGAGGCTTCCTTGAAGAATGTCCGCGCTGAAAGGAGCCCTCGTGACGAATGGATCGAGCTCGGCTGCAGTCAGGAGTCCTCAGCCATAAGTGAAAAATTAGGCTCAGGCTGCTCGGGCGTATTTCAGCGTCAAGGCAGGAGATACGAGCCAGCGGAGGCGCGGCGCTACTTGAAATGTAGATTTCTGTATTCATATGCCCCTTGGGGTATTTGCCTCACTCTAACGGCTCCCGATCCCCCCACAAGGCTGTCACATCCCCGGTGTTTGATTCAACCTACACGTTTTCTTTTTCTTTTTTTTTCTCTTTAACCACAACAATCCCGATTCAGCCTGCTCTTTTGTGCGATAAGCGAAGCACAATCGCACATTGTGAACATTAAAACCCTTCTGCCGAGATAAATTCCCTTAAACCGTACTGTACCTCGGCACACACAGTGTCTGTTTGAACAAAAGGCTCCACGTCTCCCCGGCCCCTTTCTTCACCTACTAATTGATCTGACAGTGTTAAATAGGCTGCGTTCGCTGAAAGACATCAGATGTGAGGGGTTATGAACGGACGCTGTGATGCAGCTCATTACCCCACAGGCTTCAGCTCTTTTTTTTTTTGTCCCCCGCCAGAATAAAAGCACAGCTCATGATCACAGCCGCTCCTACAAACATCCTCTCTGGCTCATTTTCTGCATTCCCTTCCTCAATAGGAGGAATGGTACTGTAATCCCTCTCGGGAATGAAAAAAAAAAACACCTTTAACTTTTATAAGACAGCACGCCTTGTTTTAGACATCATTTGGCTGGGTTTTAAAAGGACTTAGCGGATTTTTTCGGAGCCATGTGAGGAAATATTTTTCATCATTCTTTTTAATCATCTTTGTCACCCTGCCAGAGAGTAATTAATTGAATGTGACAAGCGCTCTGGAAGGGTATGTAAATAGCCCCCACACCAGACACATTATATTAGCCCGGTGCTTGGTCGGCCTTCCTGGCTCTGTGTGTGTATGTGTGTGTTTTCCATAATTACCATATCCTTTCATGATAGTCCTGGCAGCGTTTTGATAAGAATCCCCCATCGGCTGAGGGGCAACAATGTGTGGATTCCAAGGGGGAATTGGCCACGCTCTCTCGCTCTCCCTCACTATCACTCATGCTCTCTCTCTCGCTCTCTCTTTCCTTCTTAATCCCTGTAAGACTCTGTGTGTTCCAGAGGAATAACTTCCCAGTGAATATCAGTGAAGATCTCTCGGCGAAATGAAAGCAATAAGGCAGAAGAAAGTGTCGCAGCAGAATGGCTTGAATGAATGAGAGAAATGTAAATCCATCCATGACTATCAGGTTGTAGATATGATTGACTCAAACACAACGCGGCTTTCATTGTCTGCCGCGAAGCGCCGGTTCACTCTCTCAAAGGGAGATGATGGCAGGCGCTGAGCTCAGCTTTACTGTACTGATCTCCATCCAGCTGTCAAAACAGGCAAATAAACCATCATGTGAAGTGTTTGTCCTGTCAGGTTGATGCAAATGAACCTTCTTTGTTCACTTCTTAAAATTATATTTTAAGTGATTAGCACTGAGCAAGAGTATTGTTCTTAATGATCATCATACTATTATCCACAGTTTAAATGAGATACACTGAGCATTATTACACCATGGGGTGTATATTCAGCTTTTGAGCAGGTTCTGCACTGACAGTTCAACAAAACCAGTCTGGAGTGAACTAGAATGACATGTTAACATTTCCCAACCAGCCATCGTCAGTCCAACAACCAGCAATTGCTGATGTATTCACACAGGTGTGTGTACATGTGCTGGAGTATCAGCTTGGAGATCCATGCGAGTTGGCTATGTAAGATACGCTACGTACGTTTGCTATATCCAATAAATAAAGCGACAAAATGTCTTGAAAGAAAATATTCTCACACATATTTTCATTATTAAAAACAAAAATGCAACCGTACACCTTAGGGCTGGGTTAAATAAATCAATTTGAATCAATTTTCCTTTGCCTGGTCTAACATGGATTCATAATATCACAAAATCGATCTTTTGATATATGTCTTTCCTTGTGCAGATGTGTGGTACAGCCTGTAATTTTAACCCTGGTAGTCTAGCGAGTTGTCGTAGCACAAGATCTTGTGGCACGAGATTTCACTAATTTTAGTATGCTGGCCAGGTCGTTTTTAATGAAAAGTACATGATTACTGTAACTTTGGGGTCAATTCATAATGTAAACATTAATATTTTTTAATTATGTACCAGGTTAGTAGGTTCCTTTACAATTTACAGCATTATTTCTCTTAATACATCTTTAATATCCAAGCAAAATTGATATTGCAAATCAAATGTACCCAACCAAATTGATATTGAATTGAATCATGAATCAAATCAGAACGGGACCTTTTGAATCGAATCGATTTGGGAAACCTGAATCAATAACCGGCCCTAGTACACCTTATAGTGTTGCACCAATACCGATACTAGTATCGGGAGGGGCCCCGATACAGCACTAAAACGCTGGCATCGGTATCCGCGAGTACTGACAAATAAGGCGCCGATGCCATTTACCGATACTAGTATGCAGCGCCTTGTGTCTCTCTCTCGCCGACACTCACTGCTGTGATCACACGTGTTCAGTGCATGCCGAGCCAAGCTATCCTATTGGCCCAGAGCGGACGCTCTTAAAGAAAGTTGCGAGAGGTGGAACTAAAACGGCTCCGCAGCCGCCACATTAATGTGTGTGTATTTCCAACACATCATGTAGTGAATGGCTGCTCCACCCTAAGGCTGGTAGGTAGTGTATTATCAAGGTATTAATTATTTTAGGCATCAAGTGTAATTTCAGCACTATCAATAATGAACAATATTGACTGAACAAGCCGCACGTAGCTTGATCTTCGTTAGACTGACGGAACAGCCTCATAGAAATTATATTTTACAATTCTTCATATTTTATTATAACGAAATTCGTTAAGGCAAGTAATTCGGTGCTTTTAAAGTCATGATATTAAGCTGACACGGATCACTTACTTTGTTTGCGGTCAGACAGCGTCTCTGCACGCTGCGTGTCGCTGTGTTAGATGCAGTCGGCTTAATAAAGTCAGTGATCACAAATTAGAATTATATATTTATTTTAAAAACAACCTTTCATTCACCTATGTTTGGATTGGATTATTCGGGAGATTTTAGCGTTTAGTGCATTTCATTACCGCCAGCTGATAGAGGTAAATCCGTCTGACAGTATTTAACACATAAGTAATTTGGAAAAGTATGAATCTAGTGCATTAAGGGTCGGAAGAGTTTGAATTCATGGTGCTTTGTTCTTATTAATCAATTAATTATAGCCGCAGTAAGCTCGCCGTCATGCGCGCGCACACAGGCCCGCTCTCTCTCCCTCTCCCTCTTCTGTCTGTCTCTCTCTCTCTCTGTCTCTCTGCCTCTCTGCCTATCTGTCTGTCTGTCTCTCCCTCCCTCTCTTAATTGTGCGTTCACCACAACCTCTGGTAATATCGCCAAGGGAAAAAAAACTATCGTTGTTCATCCCTTCAATCGCCAATCGGCAACCCTAATTAGAATCACAGAATATAATATTTTAGATGTCCAGATGTTGCACCTTGCTTTATTACAACTGCACATATTATTATTAATGCACATTCATGTGAATCTGGCCCATGTCTCACTCTCACCAGCATGAAGAACTGTGGAAATAGACTGTTTATTCAACACATGTATTCTGTTTACTATGTTACTGCAGATACTTAACAAGTGCAGAAAGCAGCAAGCTTGCAAAGAGTGCACTGACCCAAGAGGTGGAGAAGAATGAGGAGTGCTCTTATATTTTGTTTTTTCAAACGGCGTGGTATCGGTACGGTATCGGCATCGGCCGATACTGCACAGCCGGGTATCGGAATCGGTATCGGGGGCCAAAAAATGGTATCGGAACAACAC
>JAJHUR010111717.1:1811-11901 GCA_027495735.1 Lutjanus campechanus | reverse complement strand
GAAAATAAGCCACTCAGTATGTACTCACCACTATGCCGATGTGATGATGGGTGAAGGTCTTCAGTTCACCAAACAATCCTGGAGTTTTAGGAGAAACAGGGTAGCAGCCTCATCCAGTACAATGGCAGTGAATGGAGACCACGGATAAAACGTTAAAAATAGCACACAAAACAAACACAAAATGTCTCCATCCTGCTTGTGTGGTGTAATCCAAGTGTCTGCGAGACGCGACATTAAAAATTAACCGCAAAAGCCATTTACGCCATGTTTTTAGCAGAAATGTCAACTGTAGCATGTAGCCGGTAGGATGTAAACATGGCGTCAATCTCACGAGACTTCCGCACGTGCGTCTATTAGGATATATACGAAGTCTTGCGAGATTGACACCATGTTTACATCCTACCGGCTACATGCTACAGCTGACATTTCTGCTAAAAACATGGTATAAATGGCTTTTGCGGTTAATTTTTAATGTCGTGGCTCACGGACACTTGGATTACACCACACAAGCAGGATGGAGACATTTTGTGTTTGTTTTGTGTGCTTTTTTAAACGTTTTATCCGTGGCCACCATTCACTGCCATTGAGGAGGAACAACAACACAGTTCAGCAGCAGTTCTGCCTTCAGCTGTCAAAAATACTGTTAACACATATTTAATATTACAGACCAAGTGCTACTATGTAAGTACTATGTAATTACTAAACAATATTTTAGGACTGAAGACGGTGATGCTGGTGACCAGGATGGTGTGTGGGGAAAAAGCACAAGCTCCTGATGTGAATTAGTTGATGGCAGTTTACTTGAAGTTTGAGTGTGACGTTTGAAAAGCATAACACACCTACAACAAACATTATATTAGGCTAAACACTTTACACACTTGATATTTGGCATTGAAGTAATCCAGAAGTAACAGGAAGTAATCAGATTATGTTTATTAGGTTCTTGACTACATTTTAAACACATAATTAGAAACTGTATCAGGATACATTTGTAAAATAACTCTCCCAACCCTGATTGGCACCAATCATGTCCTGCTAGCTTGTCAGGTAGGGGAAAAATTGGCTTGGCATTTCTAAAGGGGTCTCTTGACGTCTCAATTTATCGGAATGAAAATAGGTTCTACAGACACCCAAGAATCTCTTCTTTACAGACATGCCCACATTATAGTAATCCCCTGCAGTTTTGGGCAAAAGATAAGTATTTTTGAGCATGCAGTAAAAAAATGTGCTATTTTTGCCTCTAAAAATGGTACTGCAGGAGATCTAATCAGCTCTGTGCCAAAATTTTAACCTTCTGAACAGCCACAAATTCCACTGGGACATGCAGGCTCTGATCTATGAACAGGCAACATAAAGTGCAAATCATTTAGAATTTCAGCTTTTGTGAGTTTCTTAATATTGTAGATTTCTATATCTATTATATTGTTATTAAGCTGCCAAGTTGCTTGTAATGTTTTGAAACCAGGATGCTCAGTTACAATCCTGTTACACTAGTCTATACATGTAAAAGAAAACATACAGTTTTCTCTTTTTGTGCAGTACAACTGTGTTATTTTTGCCTATACTAAGAAATGGTGTATTACTGGGGTGGATCTAATCAGCTCTCTGCCAAAAAATATTAACCTTCTGAACAGCTACAACATCCACTGGGACATGCAGAATACAAATAAGAGCATCAACTGTAAATTATTCAGAATCTCAGCTCTTGTGAGTTCCTGCAAAAATGTAGATTTATATATCTCCTATACTGTTATAAAAGTTGCCTGGTTGCTCATAATGTTCTGAACCCAGGACGCTTGGTTACAACAGTTACCAGTGTTGGGCAGGTTATGCAAATTTAGTAATTAGTAATAATTACTAGTTGTGTCTCTAAAAAAGTAAATGATTTACTTTACCAATTGGTACATTATAAAAGTATTTAGTTACTTGGAAAAGTAACATTTGCATTACTTGTCCGTTTTCTCTTATACATGCACACACATAGCTACATTATTTAAGTAGCTGTATTCTTTTCGTCTGGCTGTATTACTTTATTTTAGTGACAACTGTCAATTTTTATCTATTATTGTTCCCATTATCAATAATTGGAATTATTAACACTCCTGACCACCAGAGGGCAGTAATGACTAGCATCTGCCTGTAAGCTACATTTTTGTTCGCGCTGGATATGTTAGCCAAACATTTCAATAGCGGTTAATAAAAAGTTTATATGAAACTGCGATGAAATTCAAGCTCACATCGCCTGAACTTTGTCGCATGTAAGGTCAGGTGACGTTAGATCATAGATAGAGAAACAAGCTGCATTTGTCTGCTACGTCTGCTGTCCTCTGCAGTTTCAAGTAAGACAAAAGTAATGAGTAACAAACTCATTAACATTTTAGTTATTGTAATTGCGTTATTAATTTGAGAAATTAATTAATTAACTTGAGGTCTATGCACATTAAAGGAAAAATAAATTACACTAAAAGAAAACTTATTCTAAACTTTGAAAATCTCTGCTGGTTGCATCTTGTAGTTGTGGTGTCATTGCAGCAGGTGCTTCACCATCTGTTGCTGGGCAGATGTCTGCAGTCAGCTGGATGCTCTCTTCTACTGTGGCTGTAAATTAATTGGACAAAGTAAAACCCTTCAGAGCTCTCTAAATTCCAAAATGCTGGTCATTTTTGTTCATTTTTGATAAAAACAAATAATTTAGCAGTTGAGTCACCTGGCCAAACCTTTCAAAGTGCTTCTTGCAAACGCTCAGGGTTATTATTTTATTCACTGTAATTATGGGAGCTGGTCAGGTCAGCGCAGTGTCAAGCACTTTCCATGACCTCTTACAACTCAGTCCCCAATTTCCACAACCGATGATCCGGCAGCCAAAGGCCAATCCGACAAAACAACGCGAGGTACATGTAATCATGCTGCTGCAGCATCAGTTATGATTTATCCTCTCTACATCTTCGTAATCTCATCCGCAGCAGTCAAGCACTTGTAAAAAGACAAGAACGCTCATTTGGCGTCGGGCTGCTTACATAACATAAAACAAGAAGCTCAAAGTTAAACAGCTGAGCAATTCCTAACCTAATCAACAAAGCAAATTTATCTTAGTCCGATCTAAGTCCATTATCAGCATGAAGCTAACAACAGCTGCTCTGTTGTAATGGAAATCTTAATTACACACATTAATTATGCTGGGATGAATGCAAGAGAAATGATATATAAGCCATTATCATCAAAATCAATTGAACCATGCAAGACATAATGGACTCTTGCACTACATGCAGAAATGTGCTGTACTTTAAGATGAATTTGTGCTACACAGACCCCCGCGGAGCAGACAAAAGGCCTTCAGAAGACTCAGGCCCGAGCTTTGTTTCCATCAGCCCTCACCTTCGCCCATGATGGGATTTTTATCTGGAGGCCTGAGGGAGGGATCTGTTTGAATAGAATCTGGACAGGCCCTGAGATAGCCTGCTATTACCACCACCCAGCACCGCAACAACCATCAATCTCCGCAAGTTTCTCTGTTTACACACAGGACAGCACAACAGTCATGAGTCATTGCCGCTTAGGATGCAGTTAGAGTGAAATGATGTTTCCACACCTCCTCTGCCCATCGCCCGGACACTCCTAATCAAGCTCCGCCGCGGTGGATGTACTGTCACTGACAGGAGTATCTCGCAGACGTTGCGGGGAACACACGATGCCCAACCAGTTATTACACCCAACATGATTGCAATCACATGTCCTGGCTTTGTCTCTCACCAGCTCCGGGGTACTCTGAGATCTTTGTGATTTGCTGCTTCTTTACTAACTGTCTGATTTCCCACTCTGGCTTGCACCGCCGTCCCAATTCATTTTCTATAACAGCACAAGATTGCTGGTCTCCACAATGTAACCCTGATGAGGCAAGTTAGAGGGTGTGCACCTTCACAAAGCAATCTGTGTTTTCTTGTCCTAATTCTGACAAAACTCAAACAGAGCGCACTTGAAAATGCAAGCGCACGTAGAAAATTCAGTTATTTAAAGCTGCAATGACTAATCGATTATTAACTCTTTCCCAGACAGCTTTTTTTCCCCCCACAAGCGCCAGATTGCTGATTTTTTCAACAGCCACAGAATATTCAGTCCTTTGAACATCTTAACATGGAATCCATGAAAAGACAGAACAGATCTGATAGTTTCAGACACAATAAATGTTTGTTCTAACTTCTTTTTTCATAAGCCCTTGAATGTTAGTTGGATTTGCATTGCATGGAGTTGCATTAAAAAATCCACTTTTAAGACAAAAATGAGAAAACGGCGACATTTTTAAGCAGAATATCGACTTCAGGTTTTTATTTGGGGTTTTTATTACTTCATATTATGTGTGTCACCAGCGTGGCTAATATTGGCTGTGTGTGTGTCCTGCCCCCCCGGCTGAAACTCTCTGTCCAAGAGGGGGGGCTGGAGTGCAGGGACTGCGGTGTGAGCAGCCTCACTGTGTCCCGGCTGCTGTGCAGGTCCCGGAGCTGCAGCCCGAGCAGCCTCGCTCTGTGCCCGTGTGGTGGCGCTCTCTGCTCCACCCACGTTTTCATGCTACATAACATCTTCTTCTGTTCTTCTTCAAGTGACAAATTTTTGTCAGATGATCCGTCGCAGCGCCCCCTACTGCTTGTCAGTGAAAACAGCAATTGCCGGAAAATCTTGTCATAAGCAGGGAAAGAGTTAAAGGAGAATTCTGTAATATATTTACTGTAATAAATCATAAAATTACCATAATATGTCATAAGAGATTACAGACATATGTTGAAATTCTTGCTTCTCTGACAACATCACTACAGCCGCAATGTCCTCCTTTGAAATTTCTATTCTGGGCCAGAACTGCTGTTTTAGTTTTCCTGTTACACATTAATTAGAGTCCAAATTAATGCCAAATGTTCGCTGAATGAGTAAGTGTCTGTTTATGAGTAGCAAGAACTCATTAGTAATCTTTTAGAAGGAGCAGATGTTTATAACGGTTAAATTGAGCAAAATGTTAATGTTGGAGTTTTGCTCCAGAGTGTGTATTTAGTAGAGGGCTTTTGTTTTCAGGATAACAGGTTTAGGTTTTCTTTCTTTCTTTCTTTCTTTCTTTCTTTCTTTCTTTCTCTCTTTCTTTCTTTCTTTCTTTCTTTCTTTCTTTAGTATTCTGGGTAGGAGGGGTTGGGGGAAAACAACACGCTTCATTTCAATTTCAACCTATTTAGTCTATGGCTGCAACTTGCTATTTGGACCGCAGAACTCATTTTTGTTTGGGCAATTGTTACATATTGCTCCTTTAATTTATAATAAATTAATCCCCAACAATTTTCATAACTGATTGATCATTTTGAGCAATTTTTTTTAATCAAAAAAATGTCCTGATTGTCTGATTCCAGCTTCTCAGACGTGAAAGTTTTCTGGTTGCTGAGTATCGTTGCATTGTGGCCAAAATAAGACATTTGAAGACGTCATCCTGGGATTTGGGAAATACCGATTGACATTTTTCCACCATTTTCTGACATTTTATAGACCAAACAACTGATCGATTGATCAAGAAAATGATTGACAGATTATTCGATAATGAAAATAAGTGCTAGTTGCAGCCCCAGTTCAGTTAGTTTGCAGAGTGGGCATTATGTTTCTGGGGTCATCCCATTCTGTTGAACACGATATCTCGCTGAGGAAGTTTCTTCAAACTTGGCACAAACAACCACTTGGACTCAAGGATGAATTGATCAGAATTTACTGGTCAAAGATTAAAGTCACTCATTATTATTATTATTATTATTATTATTATTATTATTATTATTATTATTATTATTATGACAGAATTTCACAGAAATGTCTAATAGGATACCAGCAGTGCTGGAGAGTAACTGCTTACATCTCACTAGTTGCATGTAATTAAACTGCAAAATAAACTTAATTGTACTTCTTCACAGTTACTGGCAAAAAGTATGGAATTAAATTAAACGTATTAATCAAAATGTTGGTGATTACAAAGGGGCTACATCCAAATATTCTTTTTGGACAGTCTCAATAAACATTTGCACTGATGCCTCTTCATGTTTGCTGTGTTGACAAAGTTGACCAAACTGTTAAAGATTAAAACACATAAAGACATTTCTTGTATATGTTTATTTTATTTTAGGTATAGAAATAAAGTAAGTATAGAAAGTTCGTTTTCAGGGGTTTTTCTTTGCAAAGTCTAGTTTTTAATCTTCATTGTGGTTGACTTTTTTCACACTAGTTTTAGTTTTTAGTTTAGTTTTAGTTTACTATAATAACCTTGGTTCACACATGATTTACTAGTTGCCTATTCATTACTCTGTCCACCTTTATTTACACACCTAAGAGAAATAAAATATTACAAACACCTCTCAGTAAAATATAATCCAATGCAACAGCAGCTGAATCAACCCCTCTGACACCATCAATAAAGTTCACAAACAAAGGATTAATTGCGGGACCATTATGTCAGATTACTTTAGACTGAGCAGGTGTACCTAATAAATTGGTAACTTTGTGTATATTTGTCAAGAATCAAGGTGATTAATGTGAAGAATGTTGTGACTGTATTTATTTATCTGTTGTGATTGATTGGCATTTTTTCTTTAATGTTGTTCATGTGCTGTAGTGAGAGATTTTAGATTATTTAGAGATATTTTCACGAGAATACTGAGGAAAAAAGAAAATTGAAAAAGGAAAAAAAACAAAACAAAACAAAACCCAGATGTCTTTCTGACACACAAACACACTGATGCAGACACAGACGCCCCGACGCTGCATCCCACTGAGCAATAGATTACCACTACTTCACAAGGAAGGAAGGAACATGTTGCCAGGATTTTAATTAATTTCGTTTACTTATGTCGGGTGTGCCACGCTGGCTTCGCTGGCAATTCACCGTACAATAATCACGTCAGAAATCTGACAATTCACGCGGAAACAAAGCTCTGCGGGAGATGAGGGATTGGCGAATGGCAGCAGAGCACAGACATCAGACAGCTTTCATAGATTCACAATAAAGAAACAAGTTTAAGACATTTAGTTTAGGTCCCTGCATGCGCCTGATGTTCCAAGACCCCTGTTATGTCTTTATGGTCTGCATCATTTAAATTTTTCACACGGCCCCGTAAATCTGTCTCTAAAGATGCTTTAGGACTTTTAATCACTAGCTTGAATTTCTAAATATCTGCAGCAAAACTGCTGCACGTTATAGGCCAGAAACCTGTGCGGTCCAGTGTTGAGAGAGGCTGTGATGAAATATGTACGTACTCAGGCCAGTTATTAAGAATTATGGACAATTTTCCAACCCCCCCATCGACACCCACACCAGCAGCATCCCGACCCTCATCCTCAGCTGTAATCCCAACACGGGCAATTTTAAATAAGTTCTCGGTCATTAGCCTTGTAGTGACACAGATCGTGTCTCTAACAGCCATTTTCAGATCCATTGTTACAGGCCCATCCAGGCCGAGCTCCGTCCTGCATACATATTCTAAAAATGATAACAAAGCACAAACGGTCAAGTCAGTTATTTTAAAACACAAAGGAAAATTTGCTTTTAAATTAGACTGTGACAGTTATATTCCTTCCTTTTTTCCCCTCACTCTCTGGTCCATTAATTTTCTTTTTCTCTCTCTTGGATTTTCTTTTCTGAGCCCAGTTTGGTGAGGCATTTTGAGTTCTACCAGTTTCTGGACTGCACCATCTTCACAATAACAGCAGGGGGGGTCGGGTGTCAGATAACAAGTTGAAATGTGTTTTTATGATGATAAATTTATGTTTCATGTAAACGGATTACACACGTCCCATTTAAGGGTCACCTGTAAATGTTTGCACGGGCCTCACCCTGGTTGTCCATATCCTTTGGAGTGTTGTGCTGTTTATACACTATCCTCCCAAAGGACAGGCCACCAGAGAAGAACTTTAAAACTGCTGTCCAAGCTGGATTTTGCTTGACTTTCTGGGTAAGGTTCAAATTTGATCTGTTGTACTGAATACTGGTGCTTTTCCAGTACAGTCGATAATAACACTTGGTGCATGCTATGTCAGGTACGCTGACAGCAACAAGTGTCCATGGAAACGACTCATCTCACACAAACAATGAAGAGGTTAGCGTAGATACTGTGACAGAATCAGTTACGTCAGAACTGGAGAGTATTTCTTCATTGAAATAAGAGCAAAGAACGACACTAAAGGTTTTTATTGATGGAAAAGATGTTTTTTGCTCTTCTTCTGGCCAGCTTTGGCTTTTGCATTTGCTCATCCAATCACCTGCCAAGTGTTTTTACAAAAGTACCAGCCCTTTTCCAGTCAGTTTCTATGGACAGCTTCCCAGATGTTTGTGTGCAACAAACCAGGTTACAAAACCATGTAAATAAAGTTCATATCAAAGAGCGCTGATACCCAACTTAAGGCCTGCGACAGGGTGCTAACTGGCCCACCAACCATTTTCTAATTCACAATGAACATAAACTAATTTGTATATACCAGGTAGTTATTGTTCAATAATGCCCCCTGGCTGTTGCTTATTATCCTCCACACACTAAAAGAGCTTTACTCTTCATTCTGTCCCTGGTAGGAGCAGTTTGTTTATGAATCATTAAAACAACTGAGAGACTGCATGATGGACGAGGCTCCAGCTACATTAAATGTTACACAAATGTTATCGAAGCATTTACAGCTGAAATGCAGTTGCAGTTATTAAATACAGTAATAAAAACAATATCAGATTTATCTGTTATACAGACTTGGCGTCAGTCCTTGTGCCAAGTTAATCTAGTTATTAATTTCTCAGAAAGATGAATTATGGATCTTTTAAAGTTCATTAATTTTATCTGATACATATTATTACTGTGTTTATTAATTGACCCCTGGTCTCTTGTTATCTTGAGGCTTTAATAACTATCAAAGAACAGGTCATCGTGTACAAATAAAAAAGGAAAATAAAAAGAATAAGATCACCTAGGATACTTTTTATCCATCACACGACAACTAACTATACAGTTTCTTCACTCCTGATGTTTAATGAAACAATTCTGACATAAAAATGGGTGCATTTAAAAGTCACCTCGTTGTGTGGATCAGAGCTTGTGAGTAAAATAACATGAAGAAAGAAAACCTAAAGGAAGGATAAGTAGGTTGCTGTTTGTGAACATACTAGGACATACCAGAGCACAGTCCAAAATATTTCCGGACACATTGGATGGACCTACAACATAACAGAGCAACAGAACAGGACTAAAAAACCAAACCTCGCCCTCAATCTGCATGAGGGTGAGTGGACAACAACCAAACCCAACCAAACCAAACCAAACCAAACCAAACCAAACTAAACTAAACTAAACTAAACTAAACTAAACTAAACTAAACTAAACTAAACTAAACTAAACTAAACTAAACTAAACTAAACTAAACCAAACTAAACTTATCAAATCTTGTTGAAAGTGTGGCAAACTGATTCTTATCAACCAAAGATTTAAAGGTAGAATCAGCAGGCTGCATCCAGAGCAAAGCAAAATAAAGAGAAAACAAGAAGGCCGAGGATGGAGGATCTCTGCGTTGCAGGTGATGATTGAGATTGAGATGCATTGCGTCTCCATTGGGAAAATTCTGCATATTTTTCCTTTAAACCTCTGCAGTATGAATTACTGCAGGCCTACACTGTAAACGCTCATTTAATTTCTAAAAGGGACTTTTAGTATAATTACCAACTTGACTTTTATTGACATCTTTCTCTTTTTACTGTATATATCTGCTTTGACTTTCCTTTATTTTTATTTATTTATTTATTTATTTTGCAGTATTTCAGTAAAGTACCGTCTATGTTTTGGAAAATGTAGTGATCATTTTTTGGACAGCTGACCTGCAGATGATGCTACGTGGATAGTTTTTGCAGCCGTTTTTGCAGCTCCATTCTGTGAAGGCTGCACACAGATTGAGTAATTAATACAAAGATCATATTTTTGTAGGTGGAGTTTTTCTTCCAGCCAACTTCATGGCTGAGCAGCGATATTTGAGTATGTTGAATGACACAGAACGACGGAGCCCGGAGGCTCGAGCAGAGGTGCGCTGTGGGACTGAAAGGCTTGATTAC
>JAJHUR010111714.1:3381-24964 GCA_027495735.1 Lutjanus campechanus | reverse complement strand
CCTGATGTGATATGTCAACATCTTCGACCACATTGGTCCCGGTCTGGATAAAAAGCACTATAACATTTACATTTCTCAACTGAATTTGAAAACTCCTGTTATATTCAACGATTTACAATCTACATGGAGCAGGAAAAAAAAGTTTTACTAACTTACTCCCAAGTACATCATGAAATGTACAAAATGACAAATTAAAATCAGTAGAGAAAAGTAAATGTTGTAGAGCTTTTTATCCAATAAAACAGCAGCCCGCCTGTTTACATGTATTTGTTCACAACCCAGTTAACCGACCAAAATGTCAGCAACATTGACGTATGATCCAAAGGACAATGCAGCATCTACACATGTCCGTATATCAACACATCAGGCTTCAGCAGCAAGGTTTGTTCAGCAAAAAAGTTCAACCTTCCTTACAACTACTTTGTATTGTAAACTCTGTATTTCTCCTGGTAACCTTGTTACTGTCACCACAAGGAATTCAGTGATTGTGACAACATATTTTTGGGCTATTTTTTATTATTTTTTTGCCTTTATTTTGACAGCTGTAGATATGACAGAAAAGGTAGTAGAGAGAGAGGAGATGACAAGCAGCAAACAGGCCACAGGTGGGAGTCGAACTGGCGGCCGCTGCAGAGGACTAACCGGTTGATTAAACCAAGCACGGCACGTCTGTGCCACGGTTCTGATCTGTCCTACGTACTGCTGCAGTGCCCACCAGCAGCGTTTCATATAGTCAATAGTTTCTTTTCTGTCTGTCTTTTATGATCGTGAGTAAGCACGGGGTTTTTTATTTTGAAAATTAACCAGATTCTGCCTGCCTTTTCTGAGTCTGACTTCCTACCCGTTCAATCTACTCTGTGCTGACTGATGCGGCATCTGTCGAAAACAGACTTGGTGCGTATGTGAGGCGGAGCAGAGAGCCGCATCTGGGACCTGCTGCAGCACTTCTGGTGGAATCGCAAGCGTTGTCTAGAACGGATGCAGATTGTTCTGGCTGCCGCACAGCCACGTCTGGTGGAAATTGCGGGTAATAGCCTCAGTATGCGGAGCGCACGCTCTACCAGCTGAGCTATAGGTGCACCCCAGTGATTGTAATAACTTAAGTTCAGTTATAAAATCTTGTCTCAGAGTGTTGTAAACAGTTTCAGTGTTTTGGTGACTGATAAGCTTATTACTCAACCAGCCTTCTTAGTTTTTCTAAAATGCTGCATAGAGCTGAGGGGGATGCAGAGCCAGGTGATATTTCTCTGTATATCTCTCTATATAATTCTATGTAACACGCACTGAGGAATCTATTGCTTCAATTGACTACATTTACCATCAACACTGACTGGACATCCACGTGAAAAGTGCAGATTTTTTTCCCTTTAATACACACAGCTTTGAAATATACAGTATACTATGAAAGTGTACTGCTGTGGCATCTGGCATCTCTCCACCTCATCAACCGCTGTACTCCAGGACTCTCACATGTTGATTACCCGAACAGAAACATCAATGTCTTGGTGTATTAGAAAGGTGAATTAGATTTAGATGGTTTTCCTCTGATGTGACGGCAAACTGCCCCCCCACTGTGCTTTTTCATCTAACAAAGGTAATTTAAAGAAATGTCTTGCCTTCTTTCTCTTTTCCTCTCCTTCAGCGGGGAGTGAGGGATCAGGTCGACTCTGAAAGTGGCTTTTCAGCTTTCGTCTACATCCCCCTCACAGCGTTTTCAGTTGACATACAGTAAGTGGGGCTGCATTAGCATGGTATCTAACTCCTCGAGCATGAAATAAAAAAAAAAAATGGTGCAGGCTACAAAGCATACACAGTATAATAGGATTTGTTAATAGCAATGAGGCATAAAGAGAGGCTTTAATATATTATATTTGTTCCGATTTGACACTGGAGCCTCTGCGATTCAAGCGGGTGCACAGATCTCTTTAGAATGTGAAGAAACAGCTCGAGCTCAGTGGGTGGAAGCATTCAGAACACATTTAAATGAAACAAATAAGAAGAGGGAGGGGTGAGCAATCATCATACATCAGAACAGCCGGAGCCCTCGCTGGCAATATGCTCGCACCTCAATGACTCGGAAATAAAGAATATTGGACCAAAGCGGCGAGCGGAGACAGAGCCTGTTTATCTCTTCCCGTCACAGTTGAATCTGTATGTATATCTGTATGTGTCGGAGATCAGCAGCCTTAAAAACATCACCTATCCAACTGCTCCTGTTACTTACACTCCAGCACAGATGCACAAGCAAAAGAAATGTTCCTTACAAGTGCCTGCCACACACGCCTCACTTTAATTGGGTTTGATCGAGCTCTGAGTCAACCAGCTCGCTAGCTTTTTCTTCCAGAGTTGTGAAAACAATTAGCAAAACTCAGGCAACACCATCCATGTTTGGAGAACTTTCTATTTTTGCCTTGTAGAAGCAAAAAAAAAGCAGAAACATGGAGGCATGTCATCATCGCCATTGGAAGGAAGGGATTTTTCAAGCTGTCTGCAATGTGGCTGATCATCTGTCACTACTGTGCCCCTGGGATCTGCCTGTAGAGTCAATTAGTGTTTGCATCCTTCCACCAATTGTTAAGCATCATTAAATACAGAGTGTTGAGGGAGTGGTTGTCCATGTGTTGGAGGGGTCAGATGTGTGTTTGTGTTTATACATAAGGGTGCATTTCAGCGCTAGACTTTCAGCACATTCAGCACTTTAGTACCTAACTTGTTTGTTGGCAGTAAAGCCCTGCTGATACTATACTTTTGAGGCCAGCATCCATATTGATAACTAAAAGTTTCATAAAAACTCATAACTGGAGATGAAACGGTGTGAAAATTTTATATCAAGATGACAGTGGCTGAAATGATCAGTTATCTGTATTACTGCTGTATTAAAATGAGCTGAAAAAAAGTACAGATATACACCCTTAAATCATTTCACAAAGTTTTATATTGAAATGGCATCATGTCTTGTACAATGTCAGTGTCTTCACAGACTCATAGACTATTGCCACTTGTTTTAAGTTTGATGTTAGACTGTTTACCTCAAGTTTTTCCAAAGCATGGAAACCTAACATGGATTTAATGATGATTAAAATTTTAAAAAGTAATACTACCCACTGTGAATTGTACCGTAACTGTTTTATTCCTACTCCAAAATACAGAGCATAAACATATATTTTTGACAAGGATCCTTTAAAGCCCCTACAGACCCATTCACACAGTGGTTTTCATCCCCGACTCTCCTGTCAGTTTTGCTGCACCTGTTAAGGTGGGGAACCATCATTATCATTCATAGAGTTAAGCACATAGAGTTAGGTGACATAACACAATTCCCCTGCATAGCTTCACATAACTGTGTGGGCATACAGGGCCTTTTGATTTGGTTATTAAAGTGGACAACTTTTCTTTTTTTGCTTTAACTTGTCATTGAGAAATAAATGTTGATTGCACAGTGCAATGGTTATAGAATAATTACACAATCCGCATTTAGATTGGTTCCCCATGATTCTCGCTTTCGCTATGCAAATCTGTATGCCACTAGGCATCATTTTTCCTGGGAAAATGATGTCTCCATTATAGAGTAAATTAATGAACAAATTCACACTTTTTCTCCTAATGTTTTCTTTTAACGTTACTCCCTCCTCCACCCCGATAGGAAACTCCGCTGTTGTTACTTGTTTGTTCAGCTAACGTTACTCTAAATACGTTATTATTATGCAATGCACATCATTATAATGTCTTGCAATTTACCTCTTCAGTGAACATGCTTCTTTCCTAAGTGGAGTGGATCATTTCCTCACAGAGCTCGGCTCTGAAGAAACAGAAAGCGATCTGGTGTTGTGTACAGGTGTTGTTTGCAACAGCAGCACAAACAATAAAACCACTTGGAAACACTTGGGGGAGAGTTTGAAAGTTGTCTGTTCTCACTTTAAAGGACAACACTTTTCTTGCCCAGAGTTAGATGAGAACACTGATACCACTCTCATATCTGTGTGCTCGGTATGAGGCTGGAGCCTGGAGACGATTAGCTTAGCTGAGCACCAAGATGCCCAACAGCACCTCTAAAGCTTACTAATTAACACGTTATATCTCATTTGTTTAATCTGTACACAAACATAAATGTAAACCACAACAAGCTGTGGTTTTTCCACTGTTTTTGAAGCAACCTCATGGAACCTCTGGCAGTGAAATACTTACAGCATGTCACTCCTCATAAAACCACTAAATGTTTTTACATTTCTCTGTGTTGGATCAAACAAACTAGATGCAACATGTTAATTTGTGGTGGTAGTTGGTTTTCTAACCCAACAGCTATAACTGTAGTTTTATACTTGGCACATTAGACATTACACACTAGAATGGTATCAATCTTGTTGTCTAACTCTCAGCAAAAAAGTGAACAAGTGTATTTCAAAAATAGTATCTTACAGTTCTCAGTGCTCTCAGGGGTACAAACTATGTAATGGTGACACTTTCACTTTCTACTTTTGGCATTTCTGTACTGCAGTTTCTTGTTGCTTATCTGCCAACATATGCACCAGCATATGTAATAAAGCAATAAACTAAACTAAACTAACTAAAAGACCAAGAGACCATCTTGCAATGGGATCAATGAGCCACGATGACCAAAAAACATGTTGACGTTCCGACCCATGAGTACTCAGTACTCACCACACCCATCTTAAAACTCTGGTCTTTATTTTGATCTTATCAACACACCTGTAAAGTTTCGAGACTGCATCTTGCACGGCTGCCAAAATCTGTCCACAGACAGATAAACCTTTTATTTTTATTCATGAATGCAAGACTAAGGAGCTGGCTATCGCAACTCAGCACAACGCCTGTCACTATTTTACACGTGTTATGATTAATGACCAGCCTGTTGAGGCAGTGGAGGAGTCTAAGTATTTAGGAGCCTTTTTTGATTGCACCTGAAGTTTTACAGCCAACACAGATTATATTTTTAAAAAAGCAATACCAGAAAATTGAGGTCATATGACATAAGCAAGAACATTTTAGAGACTATTTACAGAAGTCTTGCTGAAAGTGTTTTAACTTGTAACGTGTGTGTGGTACAGGCACCTGGGGGCTAAGAACAAAAAAACAGATTGGCCAGAACCACAAACATGGCCAGTAAAATTACTGGCAAAGAGCAGAAACAATTGGAATGTATATATAAATCACAGGTGAAACAGAAAGCCCAACAAATTGTATCTGATCCTGTGCACCCCCTTTTCAAATAATTCATAAAACTGCCCTCAGGCAGACAATATACAGCCACGGCAGTGACCAATAATATTTATTTAAAAAAAATCTTTTATACCAAATGCCCTAACCTAACTAAAGCCGCTAACATGATTCAGACTGGAGCCTGTTATTGTTGTCTGCACTGTGCATGTTCAGTTATTATTGTCTGTACTGTAATTCAATGTGATATTTTTTTTAAACCAACCTGTGAAGCTGAAGGTAAATTTCCACATTTGTGGACAATAAAGATTATTATTATTATTATTAACTCAAAATTGCCACTGTGGTAGTTCCTGCTACAGTAGGTGTCTCCAGGACCACTGTGATGGTTCCTTGGCTTGTTTATTCATCCTATATTTTGTTTTCTAACGCAGCAGGTATCTGAGGGGCAGAATGATCACCCTAGTTGGAAACACCTGGGCCTGGTGCTCTCCAACTATAAAAACCCTGCCTTCTGGCTTAGAGCGTCTCTTCCCTCCTCTCCTGTGCAATGTGGTTTTTCTTCGCAGCTTTACAACATCTCTTCATCACATCACACTTCACACTCGCACACCCTTACATTACCGATAATCACACCTAATCGTAACCTTAGTTTGTGTTATGCTCATTAGTTTCTTAGTTTAAATTACTTATTGCTTGCCATGGTGACAAACACACACACACATTCACAAGGTGATATAATATTAGCCGTGTCAGTGAATCCCTCAATCCCTGATGTCAAGTGCGATTCTTACCTCATACTCAAACTCTTCTGTCCTCTCTCCATCGACTGGAACAGGGGAGAGGTAGTCTGTCCCTTCATAGTAATCCTGGTCCATTGTATGAAGGGAATGACAGCTGTCAGGGGAAAAGAGACAGAGGAAGAAAGAGAAGGAAAGACAGACAGACAGTTAGGGAGGCAGAGGAACAGAGAGAGGTGGAGAGTTGGGCGTGAGCAAGATCCCCTTCCTCACTTTCTTTCATATGCGTTCAAAACCTCTAAGTGACAGGATTTCCTCGCCTTTGTCTTTGCTGGAATCTGAAGAATAAAGGATTTGTCAAGGGCTTTCACTGCAGCTGGAGTGTGTGTGTGTGATAAAAGTACAGCCCCTTGTTAATAACGGCATATCCACATAATTTGCTTCCTGCTCTTGAAAGACAAACCCCCCACATTGTACAGTGTAATTCTATTATGCTCCCCTCAGTCAACGAACAAAACCGCATTGTGAGGGCCTAACGAGATGAGCAGCTTCGGTGCCACGCGAGATAATCACGGTGAACAAAAAAGACACACTGTTGAGCACGTTGAGTGACGTGTTCGGTGGCTGTCTGACTCTTAGATTACCCAGCACTTTAAAAAACTGTCTCCCAACAATCTTCCAGTCACAAAACCTGACTGGTAAATGTCAGAATGCTTTATACTTTGATGCCTCAGTGTTCAACAACATTTGGCAGCGGGTGTAAAGAATTACACATTTACAATCTAGCCTCAAAAGCAGGAGCAACACGCATTTGTCGTATCTATAAAATCGGCTGTATATTGGATTTTGCACCTGATCTCAGATGAAAAGAAGAAAATGTGAGTTTTATGGGACACATTGATTACATTTGGTGCTCGGCCCGGGGCTGTAAGTAGCCCGCGAGCACACGTTGCACTGTGTTGCCTAGTTTTTTATTAGCCCATTTGCTTTAATCACCTTGTAAACCTTCCATGAGTCAAAATGGATACGCCGAGCTCCAATTATAGCAGGAAGGCCCCGTGGGGAATTCTATGGTGATAATGTGTGAGATATATACGTACACATGGCAATGATTTTGATCAGCTTGTGTATGGCACTTTACACCTAGCATTTGACAGTGACAATAACACAGATTTTTAAAGGAGAAATCTATAATATATTTACTCTAACATATCATAAAACCATTCTAAGATGACATACGTGCTACAGTCAGCATGCTTTCCTTTGAAATTTCTATTCCAGGCCAGAATAACTGTTTTTTTTTAACAGTTTCACATTTATTAGAGTTCAAATTAATGCTGAATGTTTGCCATATGGGTGAGTGCCTGCTTATAAGTTGTAATAAATCATTAATAATGTTTTAAAAGGAGTATATGTTTAGAACAGTTAAATTGAGCAATATGTTAATGGAGTTTGGCAGGCAGGAAGACAGACAGTCATTGAACTCAAAGTCCAGAATGTGCATTTTCAGAGCAGTGGGCCTTTGTTTTCAGGAGAACTTTACATCGACAGACAACTGTAAGTTATAAACAGCCGATCAGCTTACAGTGGGGGATTCATTGTCGCTTGTTATCGTCAAATAAATGCTCGCTTTGCACTCCTGCAGTGTTCCTGCAGCCTGCTAGAGTGTCAGGAGAGGAGGGGCCGGGGGGGAAATAACTCGCTTCAACCACAGATCGTATATTAAACGGGGATTCAACCTATTTAATATACAGTCTATGGCTCCAACTCGCTATTTGGACTGCAGTACTCATTTCTGCATACACAATTGCTACACATTGCTCCTTTAATGATGTTTTTAATAATGGAGCAGCCAGCGAAATTCCACCCCTGGAAGTCTAAGCAACAGATACACAAAGATGTTTATGATTGTTGGAATTAATTATTCAAGCTGTGACAAACAGACGCACACGGTTCACCAACTCCGTCCTGACTTCCCGGTTCTCTGCCATGAAGTGGCTGCGTTGCTATTGTCTCATTCCCAAGAGGTGAAACCCAGATATTCCTTTATGCTAAACTTTTCTTGTTCACACTTTACGTCTCCTTTGAGAAGAGCAGAATATAAACTAAAATGCCAGAAGAGGAAATAATGAACCCTGTTTTCTTTTGTTGTTTTCCAGGAAAGCCTCTTGTTGATACTTTAAACTCCCCAGATCTTTTTTTTTGTACATATTATTATGCCTCCCTCTCACATAGACAATAAAAACACATCTTTGAGGGATTGTACTGCTCAGCATCCAGTTGAGATGTGATTAGACTCCTTGTGATTGTCCCACAACATGTGTTGTTTTGAGCTACTTTGCACACAAAGTAACCTGAGTATGTCTCTTTTTATCTCTTCTAAATTTATAGACATGCAAACCCGACAATCATATTAAATCTGTGTTATGTTTCTGTGCATGATTATCTGAGCAGACGGGGGACGTGTGAAAGAAAGTTCAGCATCATAGAGAGGGTGAAAATTGTAAATGAATCCAGGTGTAAGTGTCATACTGTGAATATTGATTTATCTGTAGATGTGCATCTGCCACTCAATCACAACTATCCCCCATGTGACTGACTGTGCTGCGTTCAAGTGACGCCGTCATACATGAATAAATGTCGGTAGTTGAATCACTTATCACATTTATTCCCAACGTTTTCAAACTCAATCTAATTAATAATACATTTAAATTAAAGGGATAGTTCAGATTATTTGATGCAGAATTGTATGAGGTATCAGTCTGTCTACAGTACAGTTACAGTAGATGACATCTCCAGTTTGTAGAATCAGAGAGGGCCACCAGCACAGAAGCTAAGCAATGAACTACAGCTACACAGGATCAGCAGCTAAATCGAGGGAAAAGAAAAAAAATCAATATCAGTTAAGTGTCACCATATTTAGAATATTTCTATCACTTTGCTGTCAGACGGGAAACTCCATTATACAAGCCAAGTATCACTCTCTCAACACCAACCAAACTCCATAGGCGAAATCATTAATTTAACGTTGCAGAACACAGGAGCTGCTGGTCTACTGTTGCCTCGATCTGTTAGGTTGTTTGTGTTATTGTGTGACTTTGGTGAATCCGAACTATCCTTTTAAAATAGAGCAGCCGCACACTAACACAAACTAACTAACAGATCGAGGCAGCAGCAGACCAGCAACTCCCGTGTTCTGTGAGGTAAAATGTCTGATTTCACATGTGGAGTTTGGTTGGTTTGGAGTGAGTGATATTTGACTTATATAATGGTGGTTTCCCATTGGAAAAGGTGGACCTTTTTTCAGTGGATTAAATACGTTTTGTTGCTGACCCTGTCCATAGCAGTACATTGCTTAGCTTCCATGCTGGTGCCCCTCTCTGCTTCTCCGAACTGGGGGCGTGCTGATCGTCATCTACTTTTGGTAATATACTGACTACCTCATACAACCCCAACTCAAATAATCTGAACGCTCCCTTTAAAGAACTAGTGCGTGGGATTTAGAAGCATCTAGTGGTGAGTTTGCAGTTTGCAATCAATTGAATACTGCTCACCTCACCCTCCCCTTCCGAGTGTGTAAGAGAACCTCCAGTGGCCACAAATCTCACAAAGAACGCACAATGTCCCCATCTAAAGCCGGTGTTTGGTTTGTTCGTTTTGGCTACTGTAGAAACATGGTGGTTCAACATGGCGGTTGCCATGGAAGAGGACCCGCAAAGGCTCATTGTAAGGTAGCAAAAACACAACAATTCTTATTTCATGGAATTATTCACTATTGAAACCATACTAAAAACAAATATATTACATTCCATTCTGCCACTAGATCCCCCTTTATCTCACACACTGGACCTTTAAGGCTTTAAACTAAACATTGAAATGCCAAGCACACTTCACACATACATTCTGTATTAATGGTTAATTAGGACCACTTAGCCCTGTCTTTTATTCCTCTTTTTTATAATTAAGGTTTATCCCATTGGTGAAAAGAGGACGTGAAGGACACAGAGGAGCTCATTCATCAAACAAATCTATATTCGTCAGCATCGACTAAGCAGCTGGTTAGACATTTCATTTATATTTTACAGACGCCTCACACGCTTGTATTGCTAATCCTGCAAACACTGATATTTCTGCTTCATAGCTCAATAACATCTCACTACTTTTTTTTTTTCCTTCTTAATTACCATCAGTTGCAGCCAAAGTCAAAACAAGGACACAACAACAAACTCTTGGCGGCACTGAAACTAAATCCTTTGTAATTACATCATATCGAATTACATGCAAGTAATACTTTATCAAACCACTGACCTTCAAATTATAATCCCTTATTTGAATCACCATCCATTGTGATTCACATTTATAATATACAAATACTAACTACATACATTTCCTGTTGTACATACCTGTCAGAGAGCAGGAAGGGACAGACGTCAGGCACAGGAGGGGTCGAAGGCCGGAGCTTTGCCAGCGCCATGATGTGTTCAAAGGTGATGTCGGTCTGAGTGCACACGTCCACCACATGGATTTCCTGAGGGGGGCCGTGGGGGCGGCCGCTGGGGGTCCGCCTGATGACCTGCACCACGACGGGGTCCTTGGCAGCGCGAAAGGCTTCCACAGTCTCCTCATGGCTGGACTTGGACAACTCCTTCCCATTGACCTGAGCAGCACAGGGGAGAATTAGACTTAGACTGTTTTATGAAAACTCTGTGTGCTTGTCTCTTTTTGCTGACTGTTGCTATAGAAACATTTTATAAAGCAGACTAGCTCAGCTAAACCTCTGTATGCAGAGCCAAAGAAGAGTTCTCGAGCAAAGTGACATTAGACTAAAAGCCGGCGAAAAAGCCAAGAGGAAAGATACAACTAATGTTATTTTCATTCTTGCTCTTTCGCTTTTTATATTTAGTAAAAGATGAAGGTCTGGTTTGGAAGAGCCTGCATACAACAATGCCGGGCTCTACATCCACTCTACTACACTGCTGCCTGCTTTGAGAAATTTAACTCCTTCCACCTCCACAACCTCCACCTTTATAAGCATTTCCTTTGATGTGTTGATGTTCGTTAACGCTCTGCTGCACACGTGTTCTTTTCATTAAAAAACTCCATGTTATTATCGATTGAGGACCCCTGATAATGTGTCAGTGATCAAAAGTGTCACCCTTACAGCTTCCCTGCCCCAATGCCCCAACTCCTCAAGGAACTAGTAAAACACAAAGGAAAATCTTATTACACTTATTAAATGAAACACATTAGGAGCAAGCACTTTTTCCATTTGTTTCCATCTATTATTTGTTCAGAATATTTCTACTGCACAGCAGGCATATTTGTAGTCACTGACTATGTTTAGATGCACAATAATTCCAGTTATATTGTACAATATTCCTAATAAGCTAATTACATGGCAAATGAAAATGAATATTCCACTAATATTGCCATGTAGATGCAGCTGTGTGGACTCTGATTATGGCAAAGTGGAACAGCTCAAGCTGCTTAAGCTCTTTTTTTCTTTTTTGTATCAAAATAGGTAGTTTTCCTCCAGTGGCGGACATGTTTGACCATGCAAACGCTGCCTCCCTCTTCCTTTCGCTCAGCCACCTTCTTGAAAAGGTCGACATTGTGATATTTGTTTATAATGCAAGTTTTTCCTAATATTTAAAGGTCTGTGTTTCACCTTCCGATCAGAAAAGTGGGGTTTTATTTTTATATCTCTTATCCAGCTTCACAAACTGCAGTAAAAACTCTAATTGAGATGCATGTTGTGAATGCAGTGTATTTCTGCTGGTGTCACTTTCCTATGAATTTCAGTGGACATATTCATAAAAAATATGATATAATTTGTTTTTCCTCTGAAACCTATAAAATATGCTTCTTTAGGAGTGCATACACATGTTTGTTATTGTCAAGTTATCTCTATTTAAACATGCAAAAGAGTGAAATTTATCTCGCTTTTCATCTCAGGCTCTGTCAGTCTGTCTCGACTTGCTCACGTTTGCTCCAGAACATCACATAAGCAGAGCCACACCGCCAAATTAAAGTACATATTGTTGCAGCAAAGGGTTAAAACCATGATACTGATTATACACGAGTCAAACTGGCTTAAGGGTTTACTTGAAAACTTCAGCATCAGATCCCAACAGCACCAAACCTCCATAATCTCAACATGCAAGACAATATTGTTTTCTACAGTTGTGCTCAGGGTCAATACATATAAAGAAATTAAAATTTTTCCCTGAGTGTCTTCTTGATGGATGATCAAAAAGAAATCTTTATGAAGACAACGTTTGAAAACACACAGACAAAAACACAGCTTGATGCAACCTTGTCTGAGTGTTAGATCAAAGCCCAAATGGCCCCTGTTCACCAAGTCCATCTTCAACCTCATCTTCGCAAAATGAACTAGATTTTCTGGCAGATTGAAAACCATTTGCACTACAGCTGGCACATATAAAGAAATTCATTGCTTCATTTAGCACCAGTAATTTCTCTGGAAGAGAGACCATGGATGTGGAATACCTCAGAGAATGTGCTTTGGTATAAACGCTGAAAGCAGAGATTATAATTTAGATAACCACAGAAAGGAGAAAAAAAAGGTAGGCACAGGATAATTACACTTGCAGTTGTATTTAAATATGGTTTTGGATTGAAGCATTTTGCTTGCATGGCAAACTGAAATGAGTTTAAATGATAACTAGAAAAGTAAAAGAAAGCATTTGTATTCAAAAGTGTCAGCTGCGGAAAAACACAGCGAGGCTGCAGTCGTGTTCCAGGACTCAAATCACAAACTCTCTTTAAAATGCAACACAGCGGTAGAAATAAAAAACACATAGCCTCGTTCAGACTCTAACAAAATGACCTAAATTCATGAGCTGTCGACAGTTTGAAGTAAGTCTGGCTGTGTGTGTGTGTCTGTGTGTGTGTGCGGTGCTTCTAAATGAATATTAAAGATGCAGAAGCCACCGGGGAACACCTACAGAGAGAGCTTATATTTTCACCTCCAGATATTCCAATACTAATTCTTCTCTTTTTTTATATTCTGTTACACATCTCATTGAATTTGACACAGGAGGGTTTGAGAAATGACTCAACATGTTTTGAGCAGCGATGAAATATCAATAGAACCTGACAGCATGAATCCTTTTTATACAGCCCGGCTCAGCATGGATGTTTTAGCCTTCTAATAAATATGACAGTGCCCACAAGTTATGTCTCTTGATTAAATCCCTGTTTGACATATGCATGGCCTCACAGTCAGTTGGTGTTTTAACGGATGTCTTCTGACCTGGTGAATTAAGTCTGTAGATACTGAACACCGTGTCATGTGATTCCCAACCATTCTGGCTTGTGAGTAGGGCTGCAATTTTTGTTTCTGAATGATTATTATTGATTAAAGCTAAAATGTTATATGTTTTGTTGAGTCCTGTACTTACATTACCCCAGATGTTTCCAGCAGTGGTCTTTTTTTTTTAAGATAATGGTGCGTTTCCTACTAGTCACTAGTTCTAGCAGCAGAACTTATATTATGTTTAATCTGCTGATTATCATTTTTTATTTATTGCTTAATTGTTTGATCTATTGAAAGGTAAAAAGGTTAAAATAAAAAATATGAAAAAATGAGGATCACAACTTCCAAGACTTATTTTGCTCGATCAAAACTTCCAAACCTGAAGATATTCAGCTTACTAGATTATGTGACGCAAAGAAGCAAGAAATCCTCCAGTTACTTTTGCTTGTAAAATGACTTTTTTTTAATCTGTAGCTCAATTAATGAACTTGAATTGCTGACTTGTTTCAACTCTACTCACATGATTCACATCTCTGTGAGTTGTGATCATTTCTAACTGTTATTTTATACTCAGAGACCAGAAAAGGTTTCGCTACTCAGTATGAACAAGATCATAATTAAAAGAAGATTGCAGCGGATATAAATAACTTCACTACCACTGCCAGTGATCTTGCGACCCCTCCATTGGTGCCTACCGACTGTGAGCAGACTTGTAAGTTTATTGCAAGCCACAGTGTGAGATGAGGATCGAATAGACTAGGGAAGTTTGACTGTGCGATATACAGGAAAATGTGATCAGTGTGCGTCATCCATCTGTGCGGCTATAGTTGTAAACAAGAAGCTAAGCAAGAATCGAACCTTTGCAATAGTTGTATTCGTGTGTGGGGAAAAGAAATCCAAAGAAAAAGTGGTGGAGAATCTGAAACCATGATGAGGGAAAAGAGACACCAATTTTGTAAAAAGCTTGAGGTTACATTAAGTATTTTTGGGCATACATAAATGGAGCCATGGCCACAGATATCACCACGTTTCTTTCATGTTGGTCATCTTTCGTGTGGGACAGCCCAAAATCGCACTCTGCATACCCTGCTTAAAGGAGGCCCAGGTTGGGGACCACTGCATTATGCAAACAAATGAAAATGAAAATGGAAAGACTATTTAAAAATACCTGAAAATGGGTCTCTATTCCCATGTTGGCTCGCAAACAAACACACTGGGTCTGTTTTATACCGCTGGTGTCCAAACCTTGTTTCCCCTTAAAGGGGCACTTCAGCAATTTGGTATTTTCTTCTATAAAGAACAGAAGAAAGAATGATAATAATAGAGGCAGAGAGTAGGCTCCAGGCACCAAAATCAGTGGATCCTAACACTTCCCATAATGCAACTTGATAGCCTCTTAGACACCACCTGATTAAATTAGAGATTAGATTCTCAGGGGTTATATTTTCTAACTTTAGAAAGCTTCCTCCAGATGTACCACAGAAGACATACAACTGTTAAATAAACTGATGATCATGAGTAAAATCAGCAGAGATCCTTTAATTTATTTGTTCAATTTAACATACTTCCACAAAGCTAACCTCATTACCTGCTTACAGAAAATATAAAAAATATTTATAATGCAATAATGGTTATAATACAATAATAGTGTGCTACTCTCATTCCTGCTTCATTCCCGTGTGTGCATGCAAGCTTGTGTGCGTTTGTGTGTGTGTGTTTTATTGTTTTTTCTTCCTCTTCTCAATGTGTGTCTCCAGAGACTGAGTGATGCCCTACAAAACAAGCACCAACTTATTTTCTCAGCCATAACAGCAGCCATATATAACTCCCCGAGCTCTTGTTGTACTCTGGTCTGCTCCCCTGCCTCCTTACATGACCTTTGTTTGTAGCAATGTTGCATTAATCACCTGAGCGGGAGATAAACTGGGTCAACACCACTCCTGTGGAACTGCAGGGCAATTTAGAGGAAGAATAAACCCTCCTTCCCCTCATACTCCAAACCTGCTTCCATTCTCCTTTTTTTTGGCCAGTCAGCAGGTATTTAATACTGCAGCACGTACATTAGAGTTAAGTACTGTATTAAAGAAACATGGAGCTCTATAATAATTAGCTTATATAGTTCCTCTGACTGTCTGTGTTATTTTCTTGCTCGTCTCTCGCTCCGCAGGCAAAGCCTGGAACTGGAGGCCTGGTGGAAATAAAGGAGTTGGAGCAGACAAATGAGGCAGCCTATGGCGTATGACAGTCCCAGAGAAAAATGATCGAATTTCCCAGCTCTCCCTCTGGTACAGCCTGTCCGGTCCAGGCTCCTCCCCCTCCTCCTCCTCCTCCTCCTCCTTCCAAACCTCACCGCTTGCTAGCCATACTCCATGACCATAATGAAACAAGAGGAAACACGTCAGGAAAAAAGAGGAGGGAGTGTTGTTTTTTTATTCTCTTCACTGGTTTTCATGGGAGCCAGATGGAACAATTAATCCCCAATCAACACAGGAATATTAAGTAGCCTTAACTCCTGCATGAGGGACTTTGCCATCCTCGTTGTGTCCCCTTGGCTGATGTCTATCTAGCTAAGCACACTGCCTCAGTTAGCTGTGTGGATCTGCAGTCCTATCTGACAGATGGGAAGGGTTTCTCTAAGCCTGGCTGCAGCTTCCAAGATATTCCCAGATATTCTTTCACTGAGAATCTGCCTTTAGCACAGTCTTGCAGCAGCTTTAGTCTCTGCAAAGTGCATCTTCAGCGAGCATGCCTAAAGATGCTGACGGTGATCATACAGTGCAATTTCAATGTGAGTAATTTTTCCAATTGGCTCGATTCCCAAGTAGCCTGAAACGAGAGATCTGTAGTATATTTACTTTAATAAATCATAAAATAACCACGATATGTCAACAGAGATTGTTATGTTGAAATACTCGCTTTTCTGACAACAACACTGAAGCCATGGTGTCCTTTGAAATTTCTATTCTTGGCCACAATAACCAGTTCACGTTAGAGTTCAAATTAATGTCAAATGTTTGCAGAATGTGTTAGTGTTCGTTTATGAGTTGTAAGAAAATTTAATTAATAATGTTTTGGAGGGTGTAAATGTTTGTAACGGTTAAATTGAGCAAAATGTTAATTGTGGCAGGCAGCAAGGCAGGCAGTCAATGAACTCCAAATCCAGATTGTGGATTTAGTCTTGTCTATGGTTCCAACTCACTATTTGGACTGCTGTACATGCTGTGTTACATATTGCTCCTTTTATCCTGTCAAAAATAAACACCATTTCCTTCCACATTCACTGCCTGCCCTCAGTACAAGCTGTACCCTCTTAAAGTTGCATCACAAATATTTTGATGTAGTTACACTTGCCCACACTTCCCTCTTCAAGTGTGCATGCAAAATATGCAAACATATTCATTCATAAACACATGCTGGTAAACAAAATCTGTTTGCAACAAATTATTTAGCAGCTGTAGTGTTTATAGAGTCCAACGCAGCTCTGCAAGTGCTCCATATGCACAGAGTCAACATGAATTATCTTACTGGTCTGGAGCAAAACAATGGTGATTATTCATGAGAGATCATTTGCAGAGCAATCAGGGCCAGGAGATGATCAGGTAAATGTGAAGTTGGAAGGAAATGGGCACCGGGATGGAGGAGCTGGACCAAGACGCATCTGCCGGCTGTTTGCACATGGATATGCAGCAGCTGTAGCCAGGAGAGAAATGTGTTTTTATTCAAAGCCCCCGAGACGACCCACCAGCCTTCCCCACAACAAATGCAGTAAACCAGCTTAGTGGAGTGTATCGAGAGGATGAAACCTCTTTTCTTTTCTTTCATTTTCTCTGTGGCACAGTCCCATATTGACAAAGACATTCAAAAATTGTGTACTTGTGACGCAGCTGAGTGCCTTAAGTCTCTGCTTCAGTAAATATCACATGCCACTTTAAGCTGTTTGGAGCTGTTATGAGCAAACACACAGAGTTAACTTGAAAAACTTCATCAAAAGTCACCGTTTTTACAACTACGAGACTATGGTCGCCTACGGCGACGCACATTCCTGCAAGTTCTCTCATCTGTGTCCCATCTTATCGCTTATCCTGCAGGTACAAGGACAAGCAAGAGAGAGCAAACACACGTAGCAGCTTAGCTCGACTCCTCGGGCGTCTCCTCTGTCTCATCGACTGCTGCCTCCCATCAATATCTCCAAAGACCGAGGGCACAGTGTAGTGACAGTGGTAGTAAAGTGGGGCCAGTTTATCTGTTAAGATGTCAGCTTCAGCCAAATCTGATGCTGCTTCTGCCGAGGGACCGTTTCTGCGGCAGGAGGCGCAGACACTGCTGGCAGCTTGTAGGGGATTACTGATAGAAGTGATTGATGTACTTCTTCTGCGAGGAGAAAAGGCAGCCGCAGGCAGTAGGCTCTAATAGTCCATTAGCTCTTTTATGCCTTCGAATTAACTGCATACATTGCTTTATGGCTTGCATGTAACACTTTGAATCTTAATGAAATGTTTTTGTTTTCAGTTTTATGGAGTTTATGCTGTGCACAAGGAGAAAGTGTCCATCTTTACTCGTATTCTAGTTGAAGTGGAAATGTGCTGAATTGAATGAACCAAGGTCATTCTTTCTACTTCAGCTGCACTGACAAGTAAACAAGGCTTTCAGTGGCAGCAGAAAGAGCATCAAAGGCTCATATTTAACCAGTGTGTGTAACCTTGTGTGTTGTACTTAACATCTGTACAGGCAGCGAGCCTCCGTTACACACTCTCTGTATCTCATGTGTGCCGTCACCTGCTGGTTTGAGTGGCAGCCTGTGGGGTGTTAAGTGTATGCAGGCAGATGGAGGAAGTGTAACATGTAGGTCATCCAGCCTCGGGAGTGTAGCGCTTAGAGCCGTCAATTACACACCTGTTCTATCTCCTCGTCTTTTGGGGAAAGGCAACATGACCCCTCAGCGTTAGGGTCCAGTCAGCTGTGTGAAGCCCTCAGATAAAAGAGCTGGTGGAGACCGAGGAGCAGTGACGGTGCCAGAGGAGGTGGAGGTACAGTAGAAGGGGACAAAGGAAGCATGGCCACTAGAGCTGTGCTCTCCAGATAAAAAAGGGACCACTGCTTCTAGCCAACCAGCACAACTGAGCGTTGATAGAATAGAAACCACTTTTCTAACACTCATAAAATGTGGAGAGCTCAACCCACTGTGGATAAGACATGACAAGACCTTGTGTGGGTAAACCGTCTCACACAGCATGGGCAAACAGGAGTAAGGACACGGGGAGTTCTGGATAATGAAAAACTGCACATTGTTCTTACTCTTCCTTTGTTTGTGTAGATTAAACAACTCATGACTATGGATGTATTAAAGCGAGCTGGATACAGCATCAGAGGCAGGCCTCCGTTAACTCCTATAAGAGTTGATCAGCGGTGAATGAAGCCTACTTCTGTGCCCATGTACGCTTCTGCATTGTGCAGGCCATAGAGCAAGTGCACTAGAGACTTTTGTCGGATGAGTAGCTAACTTCTGGTTTAGCCCTCTGCTAACTTAAATAGGGATGAATGATTTAATTGTTCAGCTTTTCTAGACTTTCCAAATGTTTTTGGACCAAATGGATCAAACCAAGTCTGTGACTCATTTCATGGGGGTTGTGACGCCCAAAAAAATTATCCACCATTTCTCTCAAAATGTAGGCTTATGGGAAAAAGTCTTTTTAGATGACAGAGCAGAGTCAATGATGACACTGTCATTACATGATTTGGCCGCTATGTGAATTTGGCTTCAAAGCCCTGCACCTCATCCTGGGGGCTTACACGTGACATGTTAACTATTAGTGAACTGTGAAGTGAGGCTAGCTTTTCCAGCTTCCAGTTCTTATCTTATGCTAAGCTAGTCGGCTGCAGGATGCAGCTTTATAAATCTTGGCAGGGAACAAAATCAGCATCTCTTGGCGCCTCACAATTTAATTCAATTCCGATTCAGAGGGTTTCATGCGAGTATTTTTTAGGCTGTGTTTTATGCCTTTATTAGTGAGACAACAGTAGTGAAATGACAACAAATAGGGAACTACTTTCAACAAATGTCCCTGGCTGGACAACGGTCTGTGAGACGTTGCAATTAATGGTCCATGCCTTAAACCCCAGGGTGACAGTACTTCTCTCCTTAAAGGGTAAGTTTTGTTGTAGATGAGTTTTATTTTGTTTCTGTGGAGTTTGAATGAAGATGACAATGACAATGTTAAATTTACATTTCAGCAAAGGGAGGCTGGTTAGTTTTGCGAGAGCAATAAAACTCCTGTTTCTGGTTTCTGGTTAAACGAAATGTATCTTAGTCTTTAACAAAAATGTCTCTCTCTCTGCAGCAATCATTTCAGTGATGAGGTCTGGCAGTTAGAATAGCAATCTGAGTCTGTCAGCGGCAAAAACAAGCACTCTTACTTTGACAGTTTGCAGTTGCCCAAAGGGTTTACATTTTAGCTGAGTGTCATTCACGCCGCAGCCTGCAGTCTTCTCATAGAGTGCTGGACCAATTTCAAAAACTGTTGTCCCTATTAGTCACTTGAACACAGTAATGTGGGAGAACAGGGTCCAGGTTGAAAAATACAGAAGTTACCCTTTTAAGTATACACAGGCCTGGAGCAGTGACTTTTTTTTTCTATCAAAGAACCAGATATTATAGCAAACACATCTTTTGTACAAATAAATTATGCCCATACAAGCATCTGCAATGCTCCAACTGCCACCGATTTAACATCGTCTATGCAGAAAATAAACTGGATTTATACTTCCAGGACCCAGAATGGCAAAAATAACTGTTGTTGATTTTCCCCAACTGAGTCTCTGCAGCAGTCAGTCAGCAGTGAGCACTCCTGTCTTACCTTCCTCCACTCTGTTGCTGCAGTCTGCCTCTTCTGAGGCTCCCAACACCTGAACAGCAGCCGCTACACTGCAGCTCCAACAACAACATCAATGTGTTGCAATTCCGTCTTTCAACATATGAAACTCAATTTGCATTTTCATAAATAAAAAACTATATACAAGTGAGAACGGGAACATTCAGTGGAGAAGTGGAATTAAATACTCCCTGAGGTGATTCCAAATGCGGGAAGGCTGAGTTTTGATGTGGCTGCTACCTCATCCTCTCTCAGTGAGAAAACGGCTTGGGTTCCTCTTTACACCCAAATGTCTCATTTCAATAATAAGTGTCAGAATAAAATACGGGCCAAGGTCCGCTACAGTACAGCCCTTATGACTGCATAAATCACTCGCAGGCAGTCAGCGTTACTGTCTGAGCGACTGAAGCAACGCTCCAGTGACATGAAACTGAGAGAGAGGGAGCATGCCACTGGGGAAATCTGACAATCCCCTCAACATCTCTTCATGAACCAATGTACAGGCCTCCTTTAACCCCTCCAACCACATAAAACACACTCCACAAGGCCCCTGGGTTATTTTTCACATTAAAGGCCCCGTACGTTGCTGCTGAGGTTTTATGCCCGTAGAACATTTGATGAATTCTGCCAATTTTCTTCTCTGAGCACCAATCTCGTGTGGAGTACTCCCTTTATTGCGCAACTCGTTCAAAGTGCATCAGCTCTTTCAATCTGCTCTAAAATTCATGGTCCGCCTTTTTACATACGTTTATTATCCAATCTCGGGCCGTAATCGCTCAGCGCAAGGACAACTGTTATAAAAGGACAAAGGGAGAAGAGATCTCAGCATGAACTCCCCCAGCACTCAATGTCAGAAGTGCTGAGTTGCAGAGTAGGTGAAGAAAGCTCAAAGTTTATGAATGAACTGTGCAGTGCCACCACCACCACCATTTCTTCCATCTTCTCCTCTATACTTGGTGTTAGATATCAGTTTGGTCTCTGTGTGTTTGAGGGTGTGAACGGCTTCACCTTGAGTGCTGTTTGCAGTCAACAAGATTAATATTGAATTGGCTGTTGATCATCCAAAATGTTGGTGACATCTTGTTAATACTAAATGTGTGATGTTTTATTCCTGAACGTGTTAATTACAGAGTAGGAGATGTGTGAATGTGAAGACTTTTGAGTTGTTTTCCTTTGATGGAGCCGGGCTGAGCTATTAAGCTCATGCAACAAGTACTATTGTAATTATTAATCAGTAATGTAATTATGTTTTCAGTGAGTAATATGCAGTGTTGTGTAGTATTACTTTTAAAAGTAACTCTTTATATTACAAGATAACTGCCAATAAAAGGTACTGGATACCTTACAGCGTTACCTACTGAGAAAAGTAACTCACTGGCTAAAAGAAAGATTTGATCATGTGCAGGCCTGGGTATCATGTGAGGGTACTGGTATCATAATTTTTTTAAGGTGACCAATGGAAGACTTGCAGAGAATATGCATTAAAGAGCTGAAATCCAGCTTCCTCTCTGACCAGAGTC
>JAJHUR010111713.1:0-13368 GCA_027495735.1 Lutjanus campechanus | reverse complement strand
CATGTCAGTAGATGTAGCTGTCTGTCATTGTGTTTTAACAGACTAACTCCTGGCTTTCCCCGTCAGTGTCAGAGTAACACCCCAGCTCTGATCCGAGCTGCACTCAGGTGTGTAACTGACTGCTCTGTTTCCCCGTAATTACATTGTGAGCTTGACGCAGTCTCCGATGCCTGAGTGTGTCCTATCTGTGTGTGTGTGTGTGTGTGTGTGTGTGTGTGTGAGTGAGTGAGTGAGCGAGTGAGCAAGAGTGTGTGTGTGTGTGTGTCTTTTCACCCCAGGCGGAAACATGTCATTTCCCGTGCTCCTGTCCTTCTGGAAGACAGATACAATATTAAGAGCCACAAATCTGAGTGTGAGTCGAGAGGAGACATTGGTGGTGGTGGGGGTAGGGGGGTGGTGGGGGGGTAGGGGGCAGGGAGGGAGAGTGGGGAGATGACAGTAATAATAGCATATAGACAATAGTCAGGGAGGGAGACAGCGATTGAGTGCAGTCGTACAAGTCGTGTCAAAAGACAGGATGTGCAGACAAAAAGGATATCAGACGTAAATCAAGGTTTGAGAAGAGAGGAGTTGAATACAGTATTGTCACAACGTCTTATCTCAGTCACAGTGTGAATTCTCCTATCTGTGGTTTTTACCGCGTGCTCAATTATCTTTCACACCAACAGCCTGTTACTGTATATATTTTTATCCCCTCATGATTTCCCACGGATTTCCTATTATTTTTCCTCTTCATACTGTTTAATGTTTAATGTTTACTGTGGAATCTGTATGCAACACTTGTGCTGTTATATTATTTCCTGAACCTCAATGGTCTATTATGTCATTATCAAGTCAGCAGGAGCAGCCATCCCTTTAGCCTGTTAGAGTTTAATAGTGAATTTAGAGTTTATTGGATAATGTACTGCACATGAAGGTGTAGATACGGGATATTGTAAGTGACTCCAGCTCTGTATAGTGCACTAATTGAAATTTGTGACTACACTGTATTTTTTGTACAATACTTGGAAGTAAATTTTACCACTTTGATGTGTTAAACTGTGCTAACTACTGTATATGAAGCTTGTCTCTCTAAAAATTACTTTTATATACAACTAATTTGCAACAGCAAGTGAGGTTTGAAAGAAACTTAGTACTGCCCAGATTCAATTTGTTTTCCATATAATGTCCACTTGTGGTAAAGCATGATGAGTGTTTTTTTGTGGCTTTGTTAAGACAAGTCATAGTGCACAGCATATCGCAAACAATGACACAAGACAAGACAAATTAAAGTGGTTTCATACAACTTTCACCCTCATAAGATGCCAGTAAACAACTATTTGCAATGTAATGATATGGTGAAGTGCTGCCTTTCTGAATAGAGAATGATGTCACACTCCCTGTGGTTTTGTTGTCAGTTAGTCTTCTTTGTTTAGTTGAGACAGCCGCATGTGCATGGTTGTGCACGCGAGTCCCTCTCAGTCTTCCTTGCGTCCGTTTTCATCATGGCGGCCTGGTGATTGACTTGATCATGTTATGACTAAACAGTTACTAAAACATGTTTCTGAAAACATTTTAGGTGAGAAATAAGCATTGCAGTAACATATTTGATCAGCACCGCCTAGTTTGACAGTTTGATCAGAGTTTTGCAAGCAGCCTGTGTTCAAGCGACAGTGCATTTGTTTTGGTCTGATGTGCTGGTGCTTGACACTGGCCGCTCAGGTAAATCTTGCATATAGCACCTTTAGGTTTTTCAGTTTTTTCAGTAAGTACAGCCACTATCTTCCAACAATATGTGCACACAAAATGCACCCATACCACCTCATTGCATCGTCTCTAGGCCACAGCAACGTAGCACTTTGTGGGCTTGAAAAATTGTTGGCTTCGCCAATAGTAAACAAGCCACCATTACTACAGTGGCATCTCACAAGAAAACTCATGTTTAACATTGTAGATCACCCACAGTATTATGACGGTATTTGTGTAAAACTAGTGTAAAACGGCCCAACTCAACCGTACTCTACTGCAGACAGTAGGCTACTGTCTTAACGCAAGCTGAGGGAGTCACAGCGATGCTTTTCGTACTGGTGGGAAACAACACACACAGGAGCTCTGCTCTGGTCTTGAGAAGTTGCAGCGGTTGTTCACGGACAAACTCAAACCTAAACTGTACATTTACTGCCAGGCTGACAACTTAACAACCAATCAGTGTTTGTTACTCACCTTTATAATCGGGACTAAACCCCAATTACTCCCAAACAGTGGCTGAGACATTTTTCTTTTTTTTTACTAGTCCTTTATCCCCCAGATGCCATGTGTCTCAGGCCAGCTGTGCTGCCTTGTCCACCAGTAGAGAGACTGACCTCTGGTGGCACACTCTGTCCACTGCAGTACATCATCTCAAGTCAGCATTTTATCAGTTTAATAGAAAGAGGAGTGTCTGTATTTGTGAGCTCAGGATTTCTTAATACCCTGGTAATAACTTTATACAAGTCTACAACACACATCAAAATACCATTGACACAAAGGTCATATTCTAAAACACTTCAACTTTTCAACAAGACATTTTAATAGATGGCTAGACATCATTTTACCTGCAAATCACCAAAACCACATTAATTGCCAGCTATTCAGTGCAAAGCTGATATCCAACACCTTTACCTTCAACATCTATTGTGTGATATACTGCGGAGAAATGATGAGCTGCTGTATGTATATATTTCTATACTAAGTCTTTCACCTTCGCCACCTCTCATTACTGAATAGGAGACTACTGTGTTACACTTACTGTGATGACAGCTATGATCTTACTGAGCAGGTTTTGCTATCTAGAGGTTATTACTGAGGCTTTAATCCAGCAATTTAGCATTGTCAAACCTGGCACCTAGATTACCCATAGTGCAACTTTATGTCAGACATTTAGTCGGAGATGAAGGTGTGTTGTGCTAGTAGTGGCCAATTTAGCGTTGAGCCTTTGGCCTCCAGCAGAGATGAGGAGCAGCGACAAAGGTCTGGTAAACTCAGTTGTCTCTAACTCCAAATCCCCAGATTTCTTTTTTTTCTTCATTTATTCATTCAATTTGTAGTGTTCTGTCTTCTGTCCAATGTGACGCTGACTTAAGTGACATCACTTTAGGTAATTTATCAGACTTCATGCTGCTCCCTCATACAACTCTTTTCATATATAGATCTACTTTGATGTGTAACATTGATGGAGTTCCCCTTTAACTTGTTTAATGCAGGGTTGTTCCAATACCTATACCAGTGTTGTAAATGATGATACTGCTTAAAATGCAGCATTAGTTATCGGCAAGTAAGCAAGACTACGCACTGATCCGGTACTACATAATATATCAGCCCTAATATGGGACCGTGCTACTTCCCAGCATCGTCCTGCATGCCAGATTTTATGATCAGTGGAGAAGAGAAATGCCAGCTTTACCTTGGCATGCGGGGCCGCTTTCATCAGGATAGACTTTGACTATGGCTTAGATATAATAGATAGTCTGACTTCAGATAGACGTTTAAATTCATCTGTTGCACAAAGCAGTTTAGTGCTTGATTATCTTATGTAGGACAATGGCACATTGAATTCTGGGTAAATTAAGACTTTTTTCAAAATAGAAAAAGGGTCAGACTGAGTGACCACATCCTACTGCTCAGCTCTGTTTACCAGAGCAGAAAATATGTTTCTTTTGGAGGACGCAGTTACGAGGACATTTTACTTGGAAAGTTTAACAAAGAGGGTAACGAAGATGTTCAAAAAAAGATAGAAAAATATGGTACAAGACGCAAAGAAATCATTACTCTCTCCATAACAATGTTAGCAAACCATGAATTATGAGCCATGTTTTCCTCTTTTTTTGTTGTTGGGTGCTGCTGATCAGTCGGTGGCACTGATTGTTACCATGGTAACATGGGTCTTAAGCCTGAGTGAGCCTGGGGGTAAGGTGTCAAATTTTTCTGGCTTGCAGTCTTTATGTTTGTGAAATGGTCTAACTTGTAATAGACTAATCTATGATCAAAAGACTAGACTAACACTACAGACCAAGTCTGAAATATCTTTATGAAACCAGCCCCGATTACTTTGCAAAGTTATTATAGCCAGCTTGTTGTAAGCAGAAGCATTCTCAGTCAGGAGGAGGGATAATCCGACTATGTATTTCCCAGTCAGTGTTAGACAGAACTAAGGGCAAGGCTGCAAACCTGACTGACTAAGTTACTGACTGACCATCCATACTATACCATATACTGTACAAAGTTCAGATATTGGAATCGGTATCGAGAAGGAGAAAACAGTTATGCAACATCTCTCATTTAATGTTGACGTCATTATCACACTGGTATCAGAATCTTGAACTGTAGATGAAAACTCAAGCAACCCATACTCACCAACCTTACCAGTTACTGTGGTCTCCATGTGGAGATGGCATAGCCTCATCTTTCCCCGTGGACCACATTTGTGTTACTTTTTTCTTTAAAGAAACACATCAGCTACAGTCTAGCCTACATTGTAGGTTTGTCTTTTAAATCCTGTGCTGATGATTCATCCAACGATTATTTAAAATGCTGCTCAGAGCACCTTTAACATCCGGCTTGAAACAAAATGTCCTGAACTGCGGTCACAGATATGTTAAAAACTGGCATGATATTTAGAGAGCAAACCAGTCCACCTCTGCTACACCTGCAGAGTCAAAGCTTACCCCCCTCCTCGTTCTCATATACTCACACACTCACACTCACACAGTACCCCCTGACCACCCTCCTGCTGCGCCCTGAGCCCCACAGCACAGCCAGAATTTTGTTCCATAGGTCACATCAGATGGCTGGCACACTTGAGCCCTGTTGACAGCTTGTTGTTTACAGTATGTGCAGCCAGCGTGGGGCAGCCACCGCCGATCGGGGGCCTGGTGGGAGGTGGATACGCCGGTGTGTGTGTGTGTTTGCGTGTACGAGTGTGTGTTACATGCAGGTTTTTGCGGGGAGCAGGGAGGGAAGGCAGCGGCGGCGGAGGTGTAGCTGCGTTAGGGGGGTTGATGTTGGCGGGGGGTCCGAGCTAGGTTGCTTAGCAGGGAGCCCCTGGCGTGAGGCCCAGCAGTCTTTGATGCTCTCTGGTTCTGAGAGGGGAGGAGAGGGGGAAAGAGGGAGAGGGAGGAAAGAAAGACAGAGATGAGGAATGAAAGAGAAAAAGGTTACCTGTGGATCAGCCAACCTTCAGCGCAGAAGGGGTAGCGGGGAGGGGTGGTGTTGGAGGGCGAGGGGAAGTGGGCTTTGATGTAAGTCCAGGTTGGAGGAGAGCATTGATCGCAGAGGGAGGAAAAAGGGGGGAGAGGATGGGATGGTGTGGGTGCAGAGGAGTGTGGATGAGCCGAGGATGGCCAGAGCTTGACTACAGCAACACTTCCACCTTTTCAGAGGAGAACGGCGGCCGAGCATGTTGTAGCCACGCTGTGGATAAGCTCGGGGAAATGTGTTAACCGTGCATGTATTGATAGAGAAGCTGGGAGTCGGTGGATGAAGTTTAAGAGATCCATCTTTTCTGCTGCTCGCTGCGAATGTGAAAGTCTTTCATCTCTCTCCCATGTGTTTGCAGCAGGAGCATCAGGGAGTTTTACTCCCTCTGTGAAACTGAATGAGTGTGTGTAAATCTGTGTGCCGTGTGTGTATGTGTGTTTATGAGTGCATATATACACGCATTTTTGAGAGTGAACTCTCTGTGTGTGTGTATTCCGAGCCAACAAAGGCAGGATCCTGCTGGGCTGCTGTGTATCCATAGATCAGAGGTGTGTGTATCTGTGTGTTCATGTGTGTGTGCGCGTCAGTGCCTCTCGCACAGTCATCGGGACAACACACAGGCACAACACCCGCTGGGTTTACCACTCCCCACAATACACCCCAGCTCCCACAATGCATCAGTATTTCAAAGCTAAACATCCCGGGAGACTTTGCTCTAACAGTCAGGTCTCTCCTACCAGGAAGTGACACGCCCCCCTGCTGAGGCACAACTCCCACAATGCACCGAGGTGGCTCCCGTAGAGGTGCACACAATGTGTTTGCTCCTGTTGGAGGCTGCTGCCGTGCATCTGTCAGCCTGCTGCTAACGGTATTCATCTGTTTCCAGCCCGAATCAGTCCGTTCTTTCTCTCTGCTACTTTAACAGAGTGGTTTCAGTCTTGAACCTGCAGTTTAGGGTCACCGGATTGTGGTCGAGGGCTGACGGCGGGAACAAGAATACATCCAGTGGCCCTGTGTATGTCAGAAAATGTTTTACCGCGACAAGGAATAACCCAAAGCAAGGTTGACACTACATGCAATTTCTCTCCGCAGAGATCTCTGATCCTTTGGTCCGTTTGCAAGTAGATGGAGAATGGGTTCAGACTGCCGACAGCTCTGCCAAAGATCCTCTTTAAATAAAGAGGAGCTGACGATGTCCACTGGAATCTGTCATTGAAGGAGAGTGCGAGTAGCTGGACATTCATCTACTCATCTTGACCTAAATTTAGACAACTCTGACTCCTCTTGCTGTCATAGTTAACTGGTCTCCACTACAGCACACCAGCTGTGTTTGTGAATAATTACCAGACAAGCAGAGACACTTATATCCATGAAAGATTTTAATAAGCTCTAGTGAATTTGGCAGGGCAGTTTCCAAACCATTGAGTATCAAAATTTCTGGACAATGAAATGGAATAAGAGCTGGTCAGATTAAACTCTGAAAATCAGTAGTGGGGGTCAGAGTTCTCTATCTTTCAAGTCATCAGTCCCATCCCCCAAAAAGTAATTTGTCTAAGTGAGATTTTATTTCTGCAGTCAGAGATGTCAATTAATTCTTTTAATTCTTCAGATGTGTTAAAAGAATTTGTGGAATGTGAAACTTTATAATTAGTGTACAGTGAGATTTAAAACATAAGATTGGTCGATTGGATGGTGTGTGTTCATGTGGTGAAATAGAAATAATTTCAGAAAATGAAAAAAACATAATGACCAGTAAGAAACTGCCACACTTCCAAATCACTGACTTTTACAAAATGACTGAATTTAAAATGTAGTCAGTTTTATATTGAAAGTACAAATTAGATAAATAAGGAACCAAGAAAAGATCTTATGCTTCAGAAACCCAGTAGCTTAATAATGCATTTTTAGTCCTCCATTACATAACTTATGTTTGAAAAGATGCTTTTTACTGAATCTTTCTAGACTGAATGGCACTCATAGATCAGAGTTATTGAGCATAGTACAGATTTCATGCCACAAAAAAGGAACTTCCCTACTGTAGCACTTAAAAAAGAAACAAGGATACTGATGAGGGACCTCCATGGATCTGTCTTGTTAACTTTGAAACAAGGCTAAGAGGGTTCCTATCTTGGCACAACCATCGTCAGGTCCCTTATGTGCATGTGTATGCTTGTGCGTGTGCACAAGACACACCCTGGAGTGGGGATAGTGCTATTAGGAGTCAAGATCTCCACAGGGTAACTTTAAAAAATGCCTGTGGCCTTATAGCATAGTGATACAGAAGTTAGTTAGCTGGAGATAGATGTTGATCAATTCATGCATTTCACTTAAAACCAATCACATGGCACTAGAGGAAATGTCAGGGGATCCCCAAGTCTGTAGAATTCATGAACGTCTACAAAATGTTGTGTCAATCCATCCAATAAGACTTTTTAGTCTGGACAAAAGTGGTGGACCAACAGTCCAACTCACTGACAGACAGACAATGCCATTCCTAGCGCCACTGAATCTGCCACATGTAAAAGGCACATTTCATGTCTCATTTCCTTCATTCACTGTAAATACAAGGGTTAATTTTAGACTGCTGAAAAGTCTGCGATTTGAAGTCCAGTCAGAATGAGGAACGTCTCTGAATACCAGATGCAGGAGTGAATGATCCCCTCTCGACAGATTATGAGACGTTTTTGTTGGCTGAAACTGAACAAGAATGACAAGAAATAGAAAGGGCTGTCGCATTGTGGACAGTGAAGACCAGGTGCCGTTTTGGAGAGGACAGTGGTAACATGGAAGACAAAAAAGAAACGAAAGACAGGTCTGAAGACTGAAACAGTATGTATTTATGTAAATGAAAGAAAGAGTGCAGAGATTTTAGGAGAATACTGTGATCAGTTTATATTGTAGAACATCAAAATGTATCTTAATCTTTGTTTTGGTCTTCTTTAGCCATTATGAATTTACATGTACGTATTTTCATTGAATGTCTCTAAACGACAACAATAGAACATGTCATCCTACACGAACGATGCGTTGGCTAACCAGTGACATGTTGAACACTTGGTTGTAGTTACAAGTCTTATACAGGTTTTATACAAAATTTAAACGTTATAAAAATAGGCTATTGACCCTTTTATCGTTGCCAGTAGACCCGTTTGTCTGTCTGTTATTTTTTCTGCACTCGAAAGCCAAGACTCAATTCGTGTGTGAAGGAGAGCAGAGAGAAAGACATTATTAAAAGTCTCTGTGTGTTCAGCTCCCAGTACTTCTGTAGCTTCTAACTGAATCTCTGTGGTTTGAAGTTCAGTTTCTCTCCTGCATCTCTCTTTGTACTTTCAGATCTCTGATTTATTTGACTGTTTTTGTTTGCTTTCAGCTGATGCAAGTCATGTTAAGTTACTGATGATGAATACCCAACATTTCCTGATTTTGCTGCGTTATAAGAAACATTTTTAGATAACAAAATAACGGGAGACTTTTATTGTGAAGAATTTATTGGATGTATAATGTTTATCCACCGTTCAGACCCTCGACTAAAGACAAGCTGTTCATCAGTAAATACAGACCTTCAAGTAGATGCCAACTCCGTTGTGCGGGGCTGATGCACTGTGTCAAACCAAGTCGAGCTAAGCAGCAGATGTGTTTGAAAAAGGAGCAAAAGAAGCGACAACCCTTCATTGCCTCAGCTGAATAGGGGTGAAAATAGCATGTCCACCCTTGTGTCATGTTTACATCACTGCCAATCAGAGCTGGAGCTGATAAATATCCATGACGACTGCAGTCATTTGATTCGAGACTGAATGTCGATTGTACTGTACTGTTTCCCATTGCAGAAAAAAGCCAGATGTTAGTGGATTTTTTGACCAGTTTAAAAAGGGACTTTAGTGAAAAAAAAAACTGACAATAATATATTAATGTCATTTGGTTGTTTCTATTTATCTATATTCTATACATTCCATTTATTACATCTCATCTATCTGTCTAGTAATGGCTGTAATTTCACAAATTGCACAGGTTCACCCACATTCAATCAAGATTCAATCATCAGTGGTGAAATATGATATCTGACGATGAACAGATATCAGATCAGATAAGCAAACAAACAAATCGACAGAATGCGGTCGACCCCCTTCACGCGCTCACAGTGGCCCGTCTGCTCCCGGTGCCCTGAGTGTGTGGTCACCATGTAGACGGAGCACTTCCAGGGCGAGCACATCGGCTTTACAGGACTTTTTGCTCATATTCCTCAAAGCCTAATTGATTTCTTATTGAGGAGCTGCCAAGCAAATCAGAAAATTGCATTCAGTAGCTGAGGTATTAGCCGTTTCAGAGTGTTTAAGATGTTTTCAGTGATCGCGCCTTGGCAGAGCTTTCTGCCCTGGAGTGGCTTGTATATAATGGACTGCCATGAAATCATAATTGCGTGTTTATGAACAAACCAGCTGGTTGAGGCAGAGGGTAATTATTTTCTCTGCGTTCTCCTTTCCGCTCACCGCACATTTGCGTCTGATAACGGCCCTGGTGGAAAATAAAGGGTGGGGAGAAGGGAGGAATAGAACGGAGAGGAAAGGGAACGTAGTGTGATTCTTCTTGTTTGTTGTTGCTGTGTTTACAAATCACTTTTTCCACTGCCCCTCTCCTTTTTTCTTCTCCCTGTGCTTCCCATCAGAGACACTAAAGCTTGACTTGGGTTCTTTTAGATTGAATGCTGTAGATAGTAAATTGTCCAGTGCTTTGGACATGGCTGAGCAAGGAGAATGAGTTTGACTTTTCTGAATCACCTGTTCAACCATTCCTATGACCACTTCAGTATGAGTCAAACAAGCTAAGTTGCATGTTGCCACATTACCGCATCCTGATCTTACAATCTCATGATTTGTTTGCATTCTTTAGTTTAAATAGTTCTTTATGATTTTCAGCAGTTTTGAGATGCAGCCAGTCACATCATCTTTGCTCAGCGTGCTGATTGGACCAGCTTCAATCTGCTGGGCTCAACTGAGTCTCATTGGATGATTTTCAGACTTAAACTGAGCTCGTGAGATTTAGACAGGCTTTTCAAAGCTGAAATAGATTAAAGCTTCACAATTAGAGATTTTCCCAACTTTCTCTTCCGTTGTTGGAGATCTAATTAAGTTTGTTCCACCTCAAGATTTAAAGTGAATCACTCTTAAAAAAAGTAAAAATAAAAGTAAATTTTAACTTTTACGGAGCACCGTTCTCACTTGCTCAGTGAAGACTTGCCACAGCTGTTTCAATGTAAAAGCCCTCCTAAGGCACCTACTGTACATACTAATGTGAGACAGGTGCGGGAAGTGTTTGCTGACAAGGACGAGCAAAGTCGGAACATTAAGAAGCTTAACCTCAGATGTCCACCGGATGCAGCTGCGTCGTGTTCTGGCTAAGTCAAGGCTCCATTATGGATCAAGTTTCAACTGGAAACATTTCCGAATTGTACAAACAAATTGAATACACATTTTAGCTCATTTCTGATCACTGTGGTTGTACTTTTCTTCTTGATGTGTATTTCTTGAATAGTGTAAATTAACAAAAACATAGTAGTCATTCTCCTGCTTCATAGACTTTGGAGAAGTAACATAAACAAACAAGAAAAAAAGTCAGTTTCATGACAAAGAGGGAAGATGCTCCAGAAGAAATAGACCCGTTCTGTAAATAGTGAGGAGTGAAGATAAGAGCAGCGTGTAAGTCGCAAGCAAGCCACTCCGATGATGCGTACAGTGGACTTTGGCATCACAGCGGATCATCTTTGGCAGCTGTAATGGAGCTTGAAGACAAGACAGCAACATCCAGGGGACATTTAGGGGCAAGTGTAGGTGAATTGGACTATGAATGACAACAAATCGTAAATCCAGATGAATCTGAGACTTTTTGTTTGTAACTTTTTGTTTGCTTGTAACTTTTCATGACAAACGTCTGTGCAGTACAGAAGAAGTAATTGTGAGGAATCAGCAGCATTATTTTCATACTTTTTCAGTCTGTGTCCATTTTAACCAGGGATATTGGAGATAATTTGTAGGAGGGGTGGGTGGTCTAAATTTATCAGGAGATGGTTTTATCTTATGCAATTCATTTTTCCCTGGCTTTACTTTGCGCAGAATCATCCGCGATATCAAAGTACCAACGCGCTGGTCAGTTCGCTCTCAGTTGCCATGAGAGAAAGTGCCTTGAGGTGTTTTTGTTTCATCTTAGTCCTCACATCATTTTTAAATACAAAGTGAATGTCTGCCAAAAACTGATTGTATCACCCACTCTGGAGCAGACATAACGTGCAAATACACATAACTAGCAAAGATGTGTTAACTTTTCAGCTCCACTTTTGTTGCTTTTTTGGTCCTTCATTTGTGTTTTTGGCTGTTCTTTCCATTTGATTTGATGGGGAGGAGGCTTCCTGCACCTGCCTTACAGCAACAGCGTTGACACTTTCGGGACCATGTAACCCGAACGTCCATGACTTTAACACAGCTGATAGACTGTCATGCGGAAAAAATCAGACACCACCCTCCCAGTCCTATGGTAGGAAAGAAGCTTTCCATTTCAGGTAGACATTCTGAACACCGCTTTGTTTGAGGCATAAAGCAGCTTTTACCCTGCTTCTCCAACCTCTAGGCTGCCACCCGTGCTTGTGTGTGTGAGACAGAGATAAGAGGGGTTTGGTTTATTGGTTCAATGACAGTCAACTGCGGCCGTTCCAGAAACTAAACTAGGTAATTCAGGGCAGAGCAGGTCTAACGTGAATCTGGAAGTAGGATATTATCCTTGGGGCCAGTGAGAGCTGACCTGCTCAGGCTGGAACACAGCACAGTTATCCTGTCTCATTACCGAAGCCACTGCTCTTACATTTAGCCTCGTTAGCCGCTCCGAACGCACATCCAGCAGCCCGCTGGGGATTCTAGGGTTAATTGTGGCTCGTGTCAGAACTTGGACCTGGCCAGCTCAATAATGGGCTGCAGTTATTGGCTTGCTGGCTGTGTGTGTGATTTTGGTGCTTGTGTATGCACATGTGTGAGCTGCCTGTCTTCAGGTATTGGCTTTGGTGTTGACCCAGGGCCAGCGCTGCCTTTCCATGCTGTCTGTATTGACAGACGTCAGACTCTGGGGAGGAGTCCGAGGTCTGGAGGCCTCCGCACGCTGGAGACGCACACACACACACACCTCGGCTGAGCAGGATGTCCACCACCTCCACACGCACCTCCACGCACACACAATAATGCACAAACACATCTTTTTAGGACGTGCATGGAAACTGAGCACACTCGGGCTCACACACACAACCCCCCTCCAATCCCCTCCAGCTCTATTCGTCACCATCAGCCCTTCATTGTCAGCCCTTTGGGAGAATCTACCTACCTATTCATCCTTCCATCCATCCATCTATTGACTGTGATAAATTGACCTAGGGACCCCTCCAACCTCTGCCCCATGACAGCCCTGCCCCTTCCTGAATCCCCCATACCACATACACCCACTCACCCATACAATCAACATCAAACCCCACCCGTCCAAGAATATCAGGTATATCCTCGACGCAGCTACTGATACAGGACTATCAAGTGTGACAACAAGTGGTTTGGTTGGTTTTCTTTTTTCTTTTAAAACAAACACTGTAGATGAATACATAGTTTGAAGATGCGTATTAATTCACGGAGTAACACTGACACCCTGTACAGAATGCAGGTGAACATGTATGTGCTTGCACACGTCCGTGTGTTCTAGTGAGGAAGCTCCTTGTGCCCGATCACAACAGGAAGTGACGCAAAATTCATTCGCACTAGCACAAAAACAGTGGAACTGGATGATTGCTGAAGCGTGCGTTGCGAGTCTGTAGCTCTCTGTTGCTGCAAATGTCAGCACTGTCACAACTAATGCTACAACTAATAATTATTTGCATTATTGATTGTCTGGTGATAATAATAAAACGCAATTTTCTCAATTAATTGCTTAAACTTATTGTTTCACACCTGTCACAAGTTACCAGAGCCTGAGGGGATGACGTCCAGTGTCTTGATTTTGTCCAGTCAAGAGTCCAAAACTCAAGGATAGTCAAGGATAGATCCAGTTTTTTTTTGCAACAGAAGGTTGTAATAGCAAGCATTTAATTTAATCTTCACATTTTTCACACTCTCCTGCAGTACTTAAATGTTG
>JAJHUR010111712.1:0-15876 GCA_027495735.1 Lutjanus campechanus | reverse complement strand
AAGGCTCACTTCCATAGCTGTGTGCTCAGAGTCTGGCCAGATCCAGTGGCGGCCCATCCACCCATAGCTGACGGAGGCTGACCGAAGGCCATCTGACCCCCTGCTCCGTTCAGAGTCAACCCTGACATCTGCTGATTCACCTGAGGACGTCAGAGAGACAGAATTAACATTTGAACGTGGACATGTAATGTCAATATAACCTTTTTCCAGTGTCGCACTACATATTCAAACCTGCTTAGAAATATACAGTATGGGTTTGTATGGGACTTTTTCCTATCTTTATTAAAGACTGCAGTCTTTCAATGACTCACTGATTCCACATTTTAATTTTGTAATACTTTCATTCAAATCCCTGGCCTTGCACTCAATAGCCCCTTGCTTGTACTTAGATTTGCTCTGCTTCTGCTCAAACTGTGACTGCACTCTGACATATTGTTATTTTCACAGATTTCCTGAGCCAACAGTGTTGACCAATGAAATGATCCGTGCCTTGTTGCAGGCATGTTCGCTTTTCACCTGAGTAGGGATGCACAATATGCACAGATGTTTTTCCACCTGAGAACCTCAAGTCTCTCTTGTAGTAGAATTAACATATCATTACGCCTGCTCTTATCGTGGAGGGCCACTTACAGATGAAGACATGAAATATAATGCTTGTCAAACTGTACACATTCACTGAGCAAAATAACCTCTTGATTCCTCTGGGAACGGCATCACGGTTTTCATCCGTCCTCCACACGGCTGCGCGTCCCACCAGCAGTGCTTCAGAATCATTTCAGCAGCCGAGCATTTTGCCCACCTGTTTATGTTTACTTATTAGATTTGGTTGATTTGGTCCTCTTTCCTTGGTTTTTGTGCAACTACCATGGATAAGTAGGCTACGTAGTTAAATATTTTTTTGTCTGTTTTTATGATTTTGAGTCTGCATGGAGTGTTTTATTTTGAAAACTGACCCGATTCCCTGTGCTCTTTCTGTGTCTGACTTCCTGCCTGCTCACTCTGCTCTGTGCACATTGACACACCATCCTTCAAAAACAGACTTATTCATTTCAGGTAGGGTTGTTCTGGAATCGGTATTAGGAGGAAAGAAACTGTACCGGATCATCCCTAACTTCGGGACGATATTTTATCTCATTTCAGATGACATGTTTGCATGTTTGCTCATCCTTTCTTCTTAGAGCGTCCCTTATGAGCAGTTACTCTTTAACCAGGTTTGTCCACTCCCACCCACCAAGGTTTTATTGTACTTCCCTCACAAACGTACAGAAGCAGCCTGAGTGTGAGGAGAAAGGCTGAAGCTGCGGCGCAGGAAATCTGTACGAGCAACAATACATCTGAGTACAAGCATACAGTTTGAGTAGAAGCAGAGCAAACCAAAGCAAGCAGGAGCTTTTTGAGTGTAAGGGCAGTGTTTTGGGGGAGCGTTACAAAATCTGAATGTGAAATCAATGAATCATGCTCTCAAACTGAAAGACCACGTGCTTGAATAAATATAAGAAAAAACACTGTTGGATTGGGACACAGCTCCTGCTTTAAAGTCTTGTTTGTGCTGCCATCTGGTGGCTGTGGCTGCTCTGTCTACACCCTGAAGCACTTCACAAAGCACTACTGTGCCTCATGTCATCACATCTGGGTGTGGTCACATGTGAAACAAATCGCATCTGACAGATGTGCCACAGGCTTTAAGACAACACACAACCTCACAAAACAAGATGTAGCTGCTTTTTAAATAACCTAATTAACGTACCTGACCCATGTTCCACTGCGCCTGCTGCCCAGGCTGGATGGCGTACATGCCCTGAGCAGGCACCATGCCCGCAGGCATCGCACCAGCCTGTGGTCCCATCATCCTCGGCGCCATGCCCATCACACCGGCGGCTGGCGCATTCCCCATGAAACCATTAGCCATCGTCATACCAACCATCATGCCTGGATTGGGCCCCATCATGGCTGCCCCGCTCTGAGCCATCATGGCACCCATGACGGTTGTAGGCGGCATGGCCGTGCCCATTCCAGGGAAGGCCTGATAACCAGCAGGGGCCTGGACAGGAAACTGCATCTGGGAGGGGCCCATGAACATGCCAGCTGATGGGGGAAGAAGACAACCAAAAAAGGGAAAATTGTTATGCATACATATAGAACTTTCAATATTTTGATGTGTGAGGTGCAGGAGGATTTCCAAAACTTTTTTCCAGTTATTATTGAACAGTGTGATCTTTCAGTTTGAGAGAATGACTCATTGATTTCACATTCAAATTCTGTAAGTTCCCTGAAAACCCTGCCCTCACACTCAAACAGACACTGGTTGTGCTTAAGCCTTGTTCAGACAGACTAAATCTGTTTTTTTTGGTTTTTTTTGCATATCAACATTGTATGCAGATTGATTTTACAAAGTCTGTGGTGTGAAAATCCACATGAAATGCAATTTTTGCAAATTGGAGCCACATTTGGAAGTGGTTTTAAATGCAACTGCAAATTAATTTCTAGAGATTTGTCTCAGTCTGGATGATGTGACTGCTTAAATCGGACTTCAAAGTATCATTTTGTATCATCTGAGCCCCAAACGCACCAAAAGCGATGATGACGCATCTCATTTGATGCCTGCACACTGCTGGCGTCAGATTTGAAATACCAACACTGCAGAACCAGCAGTATTTTGGGAAAAGGTAGCTATTTATATGTGCCAGTTCATTTGTTTAGTATTCGTATAATTGATCATTTATTTCTTTAATAAAATATTGTCCTCTGAGGGAAAAAAAAAATTCCTATCTTTTTTCAGGTCAGTCTATATAATGACTAAATGGTGTGTAGTATTCACATATATATTGCTATAACAATTAAGAACAAAATGTTTTACATGGATGTGACGAGAAAGAGACAGCATCTGGACAGTTCATCATAGCTTATAATAATGGAGCACAGTGACTCTCTTGCATAGCGGAGACACAGATCTGTTTGAGACTCCTGTCTGCAGTGTAGCTCATATTTCACTGATAAACCACAAAACTGTGCAGTAACATCAGGATCCATGATCAAAATAGTTCATATCATGTCAACACATCAACACATTTCCTGTGCCCCAGCTTCAATCATTCTCACTGCAATTAAGCTGCTTCTTGTGCGACAAATCTAAGCACATGCGGGGACTATTTGTATGTGAGGACAGAGTTTTGAGAGAAAACACTTCAAAATCTGAACGTGACATCAATGAGTCATATTCTCAAATTGAAAACCCCCGCTCTGACAAAAAGCTAGGGAAAAGAAGCCCCATAGACGCCAGGAAAGCTCGGTGGGGCTGTGTTGGGACGTACAAGCAAGTATCTACTTGCTCCTCCACCACATCCACAGAGCTCAGCATTACCTTGGTGAGCAGATGTTACTCCCCTAGCCCAGGGGATTAAAAAATAGACTCAGTTTGTGAGCTCGTCTCAAACAAAATCAAGACAACTACATCCGACAAATTTTGGAACTACAGGTCCCATAATGTGGAGGGGGTTGGAGGACATAAATAGGAAGTGTCATGTTTCCGTGGGGGCAGCGAGTTAGTTGTGGGCATGCTACGCTCTCTTGCTTATTCTTTGATCACATAGTTCTTGAAATGAGTCGAGTGACATCACAAAAGGGAAATTATCACATCTTTTAAACGATATATTGCAATACAACAGTGATGTTAAGTGTGTTTCAGATCATTACTACAGGTTTGTGTCCTCACCAGCGGGGGCCTGTTGGGACATGCTGTTGGTTCCATACAGGGACAGGATGGAGTCCTTGGACAGGGGCTTCTTGGTCGCGTCCTCGGTTTTAGTGGTGCTACTGCTGTCACTGAACAAGTCCAGGTCTCCCTGCGCCGACCCTGAGCTGGCTCCTCCTCCCACTGCTCCTGCTGCTGGAGCTTGTGTCGGAGTGCTCGCCATGTTACTGGAGCTCACCTGAAAGGAGGAAACAGATTCAGGCTTTTTTGAAAACTTTGTGACGAAAATATCAAACAAGAGCAATCCACTTGGAAAACAGTCCTTGTTTACCTGCTTTGACGATTTAGGTTCACTCCCTGAGTGCTGTCCTGACAAATTTTCATCAGCTAAGCTTCTGTAATTAAATATGTGATACATTCTGATACTTCTCACACTGCTATGAGCCTGAACAGGGTGTGAAAGCAAGTTTACGACCTGATTAGCATTCTGGCAAACAGCCATCCGCTGTAGTTCGCCAGATTTGACAGAATGGTTCTCATATTTTATTCATATATAAATGGAGTGATAATAGCCTGTCCTACATAACAATGCCCCATATTTCAGTTGTGGCCTGTTGGCAGGCTGCTAGCAACCACATGGCTTGGTGGTAATTGTATTCCATAGAACTAACAACAACTTATTTTATTTTTGGGGGGTTTCTACGGGTACCTTTACCAGAGATTCGGTTTCATTAATTAGTAAAAATAAAATAACAAGTGATCAAGAAATGTTTTCATACTATTCAAGTTATTGAACTACTGAATAGTGAGTTATCTGAAGATAAATTATTACCAATAAGAAACAAAACACTAATCATTAACACTAAAATATCTTTTGGTTGATGTTGGTTGGGTAAACCAAACACTTACAGGTTATCACAAGGGGTTTCTAAAGACGTTGACGATGGACATTTATCACCATTTTTAAACTGAACGATTAATCAAATGAATAACAAATGAAACACTAATGAATACAATCACTGATTGCAACCCTATTTAAAATGATTGCCTCATTAGCTGCATTAATTTTCTGTGAGGTTCTCCTCCACGTTCTCTCAGTGTTGATGTCTTGTGTGCTGTTGCTGCTGAGAAATCTGGACGAGGGATTTGGTTTTACCTGAGAAAACTGAGCTGCGGATGTGGACGCGGGGAGGGGGTTGGACACCATGGGGCCGAATATATCCAGGTCGTTGTTGTTCTGGCTTGTGCTCGTGCTACCATTGTTAGTCGATGCAGCTGTCGGTGCATCTGTGACAGGAAGGTGAAAAAACTGGTTGTACAGGTGGAAGATATGCTGACACGGTTAAAAAAAACAAAAAAAAAAACACTGAGGGACCATTTTCACAGAACGCAGCATAACTCATTGGTATTCTACCTGAATTCCACTAAGAACTTATGAAAGATCATGAATAAAATCTTAAAACAATATGCAATCGCTGTGAAAAGTGGTGTAAAACAAACAGAGCTTGTGTTTGTTAATGTGAGAATATGTGTTGTCTTTGTATTTATTTAACTGCAGTGCCCTCCCGCAGCTACAGAACTGCCCACACAGCAAGCATAACGGTTAGTACGATAAAAAATTAATCACCTTACCCTTATTAGCTCATTGGCCACAAAACAAAAATAACAGTAAATCCAAATAATGCAATGCCCCTCCAAGCCAATCAGTGCCATTAAGATGTCATTTTCTTTTAAACTGTAAATGAAATAGCTGTAATGAAGTGATAACACACATTATTCCTACAACATCTAATCATTATGTCAGCTCTATCTCTGACAGAGCTATCAATCAATTGAAAAGATATTCGGGCATGTGCACAAATGAATAGACAAACAATAACCTGTAGTTGTACACCACCTTTTTAAACGAAAGAAACAACAATATTCAATCGAGGCACAACTGTCTGTACATCAAGACAGAAATATCCACATAAGCACCACTTCTGTGCACTAAGACTTGCTGCATTTTGAAAACCGAAATCACCTCACAGAAATCACTTGACTGTGATCAAGTGTTGCCTCTTTTAATGATGCGTCACTGTCCCTCATCATCTACGCAGTTAACTACACGTTTTACGGTTTGTCCCTTGTAATGTTTAACACCGATCCTCCACAAAACAAAAGAGTCAAAATCTAGATGTAAAAACAAGAAGTTACTCGGGAGTCTCTAGCCTCCATGACTGAGTCAGCAGCTTTAGCGCTTCCTCTAACTGCCTCACAAAAAAAGCCTCGCAGTGGTTCACTGGCAGGTTTTTAATTGTAGAGCAGCAGGAGAATTTTATAGTTTGCATTAACAGCAACTTAAAAGAATAACAGACTTCATTACATCTGATACAGACAACACAGCAGATGTGAGAACGGTGAGTCCGCTGAAAGTAACAGGAATGTACAGTCGCGCTGACTCCTACACAGGTGTTCGAAACTAAATGAAAAAGAGGAACACAGTGTACCTTTTATAGATCAAGCTTTCGCTCAATCCTGCTGCTTCTTTAGTACACGTTTGGACAACAGGTTTACAGAGACAACACAAGCTGAAGATGGAGACTGCAGCCATGGAATTAAGTTATAAATAAATTGCATTGTGGCCAAAATGTAGGACCCCAAGGCCAGACCTAATGGTGCAATAACAATATATCATAAGAGGAGAAAACAGTTATAGGACAATTGGCTAATAATTAGCCTGATCAGGTGCCATCAACAACAAACATGGGACTGTAAACCATTAATCAAACTAGTAACAGCAGTCAAAGTCAGACCAGTACTTCAGCAGTTACAGAGTGTTTCTGTAGCCGTGACAAAACATTAACTTACAGTCTCAGCAGTCTGAATTGTATGAAATCCCCTTTCTGCCAATGTGGTGACAAAAAAAGATCCTGTAAATCATTATGTGAAGTTTTCTCAAAATAAATAAGTCATTATTTTGAAAAGGTTTGCTCCCCAAGCAAAAATACTGCACCCAAACTGAGAAATAATATAATGAACGATTCAATTAAGTGTCAACAAAAACACATAATTCAGCAAACACAAGACAAAAGGTGCTATATGTTGACATTTGGCATTGATATAATTTATAGAGAGAGACTGAGAGAGTCTTTTTTTTCTCCATGTCTGTGACATATTCTCGAGATACAGACATTGAGACTGTAGTGGTAGGAGTCATGCTGTTCATACGATGTCTATATATCTATCAACAGAATTTTCACTGTCAAGGACGCGTGTGTGTGTCACGGGGAAGAAAAGGCGAGACAGAATCTCTAGATGAAACGCTGCTGCAGCCACGCTTGAGAAACATGTGAGCCACGTCGCTCCTATGGGCTGTGTGGCTGCTTGAACCTGTTAAAATGGGCGCTGAAATAAAAGCAAAAGGCTCTGTGATACACATGCACTGCCACTACTTTCCTTTGTTGAACATGTTGGTCAATTGAAAACAGGTAGAAGTAAGGGCTGGATATTGTACAAAACAAAAAAAGTTTTGGTAAAGTGCTATAAACTCGCTTTGAAGAGGCAAGCCAATCACAGCCTTAACATGCCACAACAACCAACACTTATCAGTAAAAACCAAATATAATGTGGCTCCTAAAAGTCATATACATACCAAATATCAGTGTGAATGTCTGTAATCAAGAGTTACACAGCGCTGTAAGCCCATAAAAACTCAAAACACCCAGCTCAACCAGTTTATAGTCATCAAATCATTTATTAGATTTGCAGTAACTGGCAATAAAACGATCACAAGCTGAAACCTTATTTAGCTTCATTCCATTAATATCTCAGTCTCAGTTAACACATTCATGTGTATCACAGTTAGCATGTTTATGTGGCACATTTTCATTTTCAAGTAACACAAGAAGCGCAAAGATACTCACCGAGGCCTAGTAGGTTCACAGACGGTTCTGAAGTCTTAGCAGGGCTAATTTTGGGAACTGGCCTGGACTCTTCACTCTTTAACAAATATAAAATGGTTAAAATAAACAAAATAAGCAGGGAAAACTCCATATAGGTCAGACACAATGCTGAGGAGCATGTTTATACACCTCTATTCATGAATGAATGAATGTGTGTGTGTGATACTTACCTTGGTGTAAGATGACACCTTGCTCCCTCTGTCAGGCTCTCTCTCTTTCTTACCATCTTTTGGCTGAAAAAAAAAAGAAAAAAGAAACTCAATGTACAAGAGAAAACTGATGCCAGCTAAAACCACTCGTCTGTAAAAGCGCGTACATTGGTTTAAAAGGCATACACATAAGAATTATGAAGTACAAGAAAAATAAAATTATACATACACTGCTCCCATTGGTCACATTCTTGCTGTAGTATTTCTTCTTCTCATATTTATCCCTGATGAAGAATTCCACAGCTCTTTGGTCAGAATTAAGGAAAAAAAAAAGAGGCAACAAACAGGCCAAAACAAATAACTTCAGCGTATAAATTATGTTAAGTTTAGGTTCTTTTATGCGTGTCTGCTGATAGTGAAGGATACTGGTCTGTTTGAGGTCTTCTGAAGCTTTCTGGAAGGTTGGCCTCATAAAGCTGCCTGGCCTTTGTGTTACCCATATCCTGTATACTCTGAAAGAGAGGGGAGAGAGGGGTAAACAGAAGACAGAAGCTGTTTTTAAAAGCATGCTGAAATATTTCAAGGCGCTGAATTTACATCAAGATTTGTTTGCCCATCGTGAAGCGTACTACGTACTAAAGTGGTAGATGTTTTCTGGGGCTTTAGTGGAGCTTTCTCTCACAAATGGAAAAAAAATATATAGATGAGATGCCATCAGGGTTATTTTGACTTGGGTTTAGGAGCTCAACCCTTTAATAGAAAGCCTATGTTACAAATTAGAGTGTGTGACAAGGGGGCGTACACCAGGCAGGCGTGAGTGTAAGGCTGCAGGGTACAGATGGGAAATAGTATGACATGAAATAATAAGACTGCAGACACTTCTTTTTTATTAAGAACTGCAAAGTCATAAAGTGCCAAGCTCCATGTTGGAGGTTTATGGAAAATGTTTCCAGCTGTAATTATGACTTGGATATTCACATTAACAGTAAGTTGCAAGTTGCAAACTGGTAATTATGGTGATGGTTAATGACTTAAACACTGCATGCTGACAGCCACTATTCATTTGCATTATGGGAAGTGCAAGATCCAGTAGCTTGACCAACCCTATGGACTAAAAGACAGGATCTCTCACGATCAGCTAGACAGAATTAGAAATTTAACTTATTATGTTTGTTTGTAATTAGTTGGGTCTGCCAAATTTACTGAGGTGCAATGCTAAAATATATTGGGAATAACCCTTCAGAATGTAAATTTGCAATATTGTCACAGTTCTGATGCACTGAAATAGACAGGTTGGCTGTCAATATCGATACTCTTATTGATACAATCTGGTGCAAAAAATAAAGACATGAAATGAAAAGATGTTAAAGTTCAACAGTTATTTTCTTATTACTTTTTTTGCAAAGGTGACAAGTTAAACCAAACCTGACAAACCTGAGTCAAATAAAAGATCAAACAAGATAAGCTTTCAGTTTCAATAACTGAAACAGAAAGCAAGATCGGCTATTCCCCGAGCATAGTTTACTAGAAGCCTGCAGTCAGAGTTGGAGTTGTATCCAATTCCTTTGAACACAATACTCAGACTTTCAGTGACAATTATGCTTATCAGCCACAATACGACCGATTAAAGTAACTTAACTAACACTTAGAGCATGAAGCCCTTTTCACTCCCACAACAAACCCACTAAACTACATACCATACTTTTGATTTTATTGTACTTTTATTCACTCAGATTCGTCTATTGAAATCCAATTCGCATTTGTTTATTGTTTATTATTGTTTTTTCATTTACAACAAGGGTTCAGAATTAGGGTCCACATGACCAGCTGGTGGCTTCTTACTGGTGAGAACTCAACAGTCTTACAATGGTGTCACTGCTGAAAAAAGAAAAAAGTTTACAGACAATCGAACTGAATCATGACCTTAAAATCGTGACAGCCCTAATAAATACTGATAACAGCGTCTTTTGTCCAGGGCCTTATCAATTTCCATACTGACCAGTCAGGAACCTGTACCACTTTAGTACCAGCTCTCTGTACCCATCCTTAATAATGTATCAGAAAAATTACTGATCTAATATTCAGGAGATAAAAGGCATCTTCTTCTGTGATTGCACCAACTTCAATTAAGAAGAAAAGAGTACCTGGATTTGTTCTGAGGTCCATTGGTCCAGGTTGACTGATTTAACTCTGGATATGTGTACTCCCAGGTTCCTGTGGATGCCAGCACACCGGATGCAGATAAATACTCCCAGATTCCAGGATGCCCATCTAGGACCTGATGAAGTAAGAAACACTGATTTTAGCTTGAACATGGAGAGATGTTACAAGACAAACATAAACGTGCATGATCTTGTTTTGACTTTAAGTGCCAAAACCAAGCTCTACATTCCTCATCAATGAGCTAACATGAAATTAAGAGTGAAGTGTGTGTGTGGAGGAGCTGCCATAGTTTGTTAAAGGCTTGTAAACACCCGGCAGCTGGGTTGGAGGCGGCGCTGAGGGAGAGGCACTGTGGCAGCTTATGTAGATTTAGAGAAGTTAGCTTGCTAGTTAGCCACTTAGTTTAGCTTAAGGGGAAGAGATGTCAGCTGACTAGCCTGAGCCCGCTACACACTAGCGAGTTAGCGTAGCTAAGCTAACCAACGCAGATGTTATTCTGTTAGCTAGCGTTAGCGGCGGATTCTGGGTGAAAATGTGAACTTTGTGGAGTAAAATGAATAATTCTCGACAGTGTAGATGTCGCACCTTTCGCCTCGCAGTCGGCGCAGTACTTGTTGTCTTCCTCTCTCAGCATTTTGGACAGGATGGCCTGGTGCTGCTCGTTGAGTTTCTGGGCCTTCTCTCTCTCCGAGCGGGTCGTCATATTCACGGCTTTAGCTGGACTTCCTTAATAAAGAGAACTCTACTTTAATCAGTCGTCAATCGAGAGAAGTTTCTGATAAAAGACCATAATCAGAGGGATGAACGCCTCCGAGAGGGATATGAAAACACCCGGAACCGGAATCTCCTCTCCGCCCACAGGAATTCTAACGCTGACGCGGCGGCCGCACCGGATTGGACAACAGATCTGACGTCGTCTGACGCACAAAGTTTCTTATGAATTTAGGTTTACATTTTTTTATTTTAAAAAATGCGTTATTTGTTTATCCACCACTTCCCATTTTTAATTTTCACTGGAAATATGCTTACTACTTATATTATATAAAAAAAACATATGTCATAGTGTGTCACTGAATTGTCATTATGTGAATTATTATAAAACACAAATTACAATAATATGTAATATTATGAAATCTTATTTGGTATCAGATCTTTCTATTTGTCTGCCAGTCAAAACATCATTTGTCACTCCATAAGCAGTCAGTATTGATCTGGACGGCTGTCTGGCTGCCACAAAGCTTTGCTCCTGAAATTTAGTGCCAGCTTGCAACAAAGTATATCATAAAGTAGCACATAAAGTATAGATTTCCTGCTGCAAGTAAGAATAGTTACAAGTACCCCAAATACTTCTCAAATGAGTGTTTAAAACCATCTAAACTTTGGCGTCTCTTGAAACAAAAGCACCTACAGGGGCCAAAAATACAGTAGACTTTGGGTTTTCAAAGACATTTTGAAAAATAAGATGAGAGAATGCTATTACAGGGGCATTGTCATGACAACTTTAGGAATCCCTGGCCTAAATACCAATGACCATTGTTTATATGCATACTTTTCAGAACACAAAACCACCTCTGCAGTTTCCAAGTTTATTGAAAATGAACAAGAAAAATATTTACAAACAAAAGATTCAAATTTACACAGTCCTCCGTTATGGTATGTGAAGGCATCAGAAAGTCAATTTTTAAAGGTCCAGTGAGCAAGATTTACAGGGATTTATTGGCGGCAATGGATTATACTTTTCACAAGTGTTTTTTCATTGGAGCTGCAACAATTAGTTAATAAAAATGATGATTAATCATTTAATTTATTTTTTTAAAAATAAGATTAAAAAAAATAAATCAAAATTTGCTGGTTCTTAAAGCGACTACATGACGTTTTTGACTGGTTATGAAACAGTCTCAATTTAATACCAGTGCCTCTTCTATTAAGTCAAATTCAAGCACTTTTAAAAAAATGTTCAAGGTTTATTTTCAAGCTTTTCCAGCACCTCACAGCTGTGGTAAATTGAATTATACAAATACTCAAAATAATTACTGCAGTCCCTCATCATATTAAATCCGATTTTTATTGTGCTATAAACAACCAAAGTTGTTTGATAGAATTCACAAAACACAAAGTTTCACCTGGCTGCACTAATATTCTATTTATCTTATTTCTTTCTCTAAAAAGCGAACTATTCAGTCAGTGAGTAATTTATTGTTAAGACAATCCAATTACATTTTCAAGCACTTTATTCAGAATCAAAGCACTTTTCAAACCTTGAAAACACCAGATTAAAACTGAAGTGTGTTGAAGGATCTCCAGCACCCATACAATCTCTTACACCAGTGGTTCCCAGCCTTTTTTCATTGGAGTCCCCACTTCTTGTATCTCAGGAAAGTTGACTTTTGTATAAATTGCAGCATCTATACAGGTGCTGGAAATTCTTGAAAACACTTGAATTGTAATGTTTTCAAAGTTTGAAAAGTGCTTGGATTTTGGGATTTTGGATAAAATGCTTGAAACGGTTATCACACTACGTCCATAATAAATCTCTGCCTGACTGAATTAGTTAGTTAACTTTTTAGATAAACAAATAAAACATGTCAGATATTTGCCGACTTACTTACTTTCTTACTTACAGACAAGTGCCACATTTTGACATTAAACTTTATGTCACAAAACACATATTTTGGTTGATAATAGGACGGTAACATCTGATTTAATGTGATGAAGACGTGAAATAATCAGTTTGTATATAAATATGTTATTTACCACAGAGGTGCTGGAAAAGACTGAAAATGCACCTCGGAAATTATGAAAAGTGCTTGAAATTGATTTTGGAAAAAGTGTGGGAATCCTGAAATAGTGATTTTAGTTTATGTGCAAATTTGATTTTGAGGACCTCAGAACAGAAAAAGTCTTGGGGACCCCCTGTGATTTCTGGTGTCCCCCTAAGAGGGTCCTGGACCCCAGATTAGGAACTAATGTCCTTGCTTCGATGGGGAGAGTGAGACAAGGTGTTCGCAATGTGCAAACTTACTGGTAGATGCCACTAAATCAGACAAATTGGTCCTTTAAGAAGGAGTTAAAGAACACAGAAAAATACTAACATACATTGTTCGTTGCTGACTGAATCTTGCCAATAACAATAGAATCAACGTAATTATATTGTAAACAGAAGACCTTCAACTCAAGTATTAATATGACTTTACGTGACATTGACATCACTTTGTCTAAAAGGGTTAAAAAAAAACATTTCTGATAGACTTCAATACTTTCATAACTTAAATTCAGGTGCCCTGACTTTTTTTAAAGGACTCATGATTAATCTGTACATTCAAAACAGCTCTTAACCTGTAAAATACTTATATTAAGAATAAATGTGATAGAAGTATATACATACAGTAACTAGCCTCCTTGCTTTCCCAGCACAGTCAGCCTTCCTATCAGCTTACATAAATATACATAATGATAGCACTATACAAGCAGACTCAAATTAGAAACACTTGCAGATAAGTGGTGCTCGAGAGGCCTAATGCACCACCGCCTTATTAAAAGGTTTCCAGGCGGATCTTGAAGTTATTCTCGTGATGCCTCACTGCAATACCATAACGGAGCAACATCTCGATGTACGGTGGCCAGAACGTGTTGTCTATCGTCACGTAGGGGTCGTGTGGGGTGTTCAGGACCTTGTTCATGAGAAGCTGTGGGGTTACAGAAGACACATGGAGGCTGGGGTTAAGTAATGGTGTAAGATGATGCAGTATGAGTATGCAGGCACTTACACACAGACAGTTTAACAGATTTGAGTTGGTATTTCAGCCTCTATTTGATGACACACACTGGAAAGAGATGCTAAGAGTGGATGCGACAAGACCCACACTCGACTAGTGGATGTTTTTGTGGCCACTAGAATATTAAAGCATAGAGACTTTTCAAAAGGATTCGAGTTTGAGAAAGAAGAAATGACAACTAGAAGAGTGCATTCACCCTGTCAGGTCCCGTTGGGTCCGGGCACAGATCTCAAGCTCTTCATGTAACTAGTTACTCCCCTACACTGCTTGTAGGTAAGCCTCATTTTAACCTGGCAATTGTTGATGACTTGTGGCCCCTACTGGCCAATAATGAGGAGTGAGGAGTCAGCAAATCCGTGTAGGTTATATATAGATTTTATGAAGGTTTTTCAAAAATTGTGAATCGCTGCAACCACAAAGGCCCTTAAGCATACAGTCATAAAATGTGCACAAAAGATTTTAGGCAGATGAGTCTCAGGGTTTGACATTAACTATGACCCAATGGCCTGTGGACCCAAAAAGGCAAATCCATTCTGATTTCTGGTGTTGGCTGATTTCACTTAAAGCAAAGAAAAGTCATTGGACATCGTCGTGCATCAAAACCCACCTCAAGAATTTCATTTAGTGACATCAAATCTTGCTCTAACTCCTGGGGAATGTTCTGAAAATGAAAAGAGAAGATGGTAAACTGCATTAGAGTCATAAAAGCACCCATTTTCAACATAGACAGGCTGCAAAAGCACAATAATCAAACATGAAATAGGTCACTGCACCTTCCTCTTGTTTGCGGATTCATCCTGTGGTGGAGGGACGTGCGTCCCCAGTATTTCCCCCAGAGACTCCATCAACCTCTCCTCATAGAGCTTCATTTTTTGGATTTTTGCCTTGGTGTCCTGCAATACACTGTGGAATACACACACAGATACACACTTAAAACGTTTACACATGTTTTGTGATTTCTGAAGTGAAGTTTAGTATAGTCACATTCAATATTGTTTAGAGAACATCTCTGTTCACTTCTTTCACATGCTCTGCTGCCCTCAAGTGGAGATACACCTCAACACTTGAACTCCTCCAGTTTAGTGTGACTTTGTCTTCACACTCACCTGAGCTCTGATAATTTCTCCTTTTCCATTTTGAGCCGTTCGACATGATCTTTGACAGCCATCAGCGTTTGTTTCTTCTCCTCCAAACACTTCTCTTCACTAAAAAAAACAGAAACTTTTAGAACAATACAGAGAGCAAAACAAATGAAAAGTCTCTCTCCTCCAGTCAGGGCTATTCAACTTCAGCAACAAGCGGGTCATATAGGAAAATCACTGGGCGCCGTGGGCTACACAGAATACTTATTTATGGCTACATATGATTCTTACAGTGTAATGTTAATAGATACATTCCCTTTGAGTTCCCAGGAAAACTTGCAAAAAAAAAAAAAAAGCCATGATTTGACTTTAACCGACTCTTCACATTGTATTTTTTATCCCAGCTTAACAAAGTCATTGCACAACAAACACACCAGTTTACTTCTTGCTACAGCTGGCAAAGCAAACAAAGACTCTCTTCACTCTGGGATTGGAGATTTTCACAATCAACCTAACGACTCTTTAGCTTTGAGAGAAAGCTTTTTTTAAAGCTTGTTAGCTAACGTGAGTTTCTCTGTGGCCCACCAGCCCAGAGTGCAACGTGAGGCTTGACTGAGCCAGTGGCAGGTGTGGAACGAGCGTGATCCTACTGCAGCCAATCACAGCACACTGGTGCTTTTAAAAATATAATGAATACTCAGATCATAGAGTCTATGGTTCAGATGTCTTAAAGTAGCTCAGAGATATGTACCACAGGGCTCAACAATAAGGACTGTCCACTTGCCTCGGTTTGGTAAAATGTCACATTGGGCTCGTAAATCTAGAGTCATAGTAGGGGTAGGCGGTATAGGCGGTATAACGGTAGAAACGATATGAATTTGGCCAACGGTAGAGATTTTGACTATACCGGCCTACCGTGATATAAAGAAGTAATCAGGTTAGCAGGGAGAAATTGTAATGTTTGTTTTTTACCAGGGCTGTCAAAGTTAATGCAAAGTCCTTTTAACGCTAATTTTTTAACGCGCGTTAACGCACGTTCTGTTATATTGCCCCCCCCCCCCCCCCCCCCCC